>JAGFMF010011454.1:928425-940696 GCA_019455555.1 Galemys pyrenaicus | reverse complement strand
CAAGGGACTGAGGTGATGGTGCACGGGTGAAATGGTGGTGGGTACTCCCTGGGGACTACAAATGATGTCAAATATAACTAATAATAAAAAAAAAAAGTTACATTTTTTGATTCTCAGCTATAAGTTACACATTTTGATTCTGAACAGTGGGGAGAGAGAGAGAGAGAGAATTTTCCAGAAAAAATTTAATTATTCCCAATATTTGAAAGGAAGAGAAGTTTATACTATGTTTCTTCTTGAAAGAGTCAGTGTTGGAGACCACACCCTCAACAATATCCTTTGATACCTACAATGCTCTAAATCCATTCGTTCATTTAGCAAGCTTTTATTGAGTGCCTATTATGTACCATTTTCATGCAATCCATTTTTCAGTGCATTGCAATTATTTTTCTTATTGATGTGCAAATTATCCTGTCATTGGTCAGTGAGAACCTGCAGATTCCTGTGTCCTTTTGTTATAATTCTGTAGTCTCTAATGCCTTTTTTTCATTTTCTAGTGTGACAAGCTACTTCAGATTCATCTTGTCTATTTCCTGGTCTATAAATTAAAGAAACCTGATTCTTTTTAGTTAATGTAGTTTAGGATATCACATCCTGGGCACTTGGAGCATTTATTGTCTCTGGGTTGTAATTACTTAAAAATTTCAGTTTAGAGATTAGGAAAAAAGTGTTAGAATTAAGCATTAGAAAGAGTTAAGCATATCCTTAATCCATATCGATATTTCCCATTTAAATATTAAAAGTTTCTACTCACTTACTTTATATATGTATATCTCTTTTTTATTATTATTTTTAATTTTGGGATTACATTTTTACCTCTCCACATGTGCACATGTTCCACTCACCTTCCACCAAACCTATGCCAATACCCTATTTCCTTCTCTCATCCCCACTCCCTTCCCTTGGTTTCCTCTGGTAAGCAGTAAATTTTGTTTAACTAAGTTCAAGATTTGTTATTGCTGCATTTTGCCAGTGCATATTTTTGTTATTTATATTCCACAAATGAGTAAAACCATCTTTTTTTTCATCTTTCATTTTCTGACTGAAATACTTTATATGTGTATCTCTTTTTCTCTTACTTTGAAGATCTTAGTACACGATGATATGAATATAATTATTTATTTCTTCATCTTATAGATACATAAATGTGTGTATGTATATATGTGTGCGTATCCATATATGCAAAATAGCATCACTACTCAATGTAGCTTAAGATTTCTTTGTTAGTATTTTTGGTCCTTAGCATGCAAAAACTATTGTTTCTTAAAATAATTTTCTATATGGCCATACCATGAGCTTGATACAGTTATATTAATTTATTTCTATGTGGTTTTAAATTTTTACCATTTGATTTTTCTAGCATTTGGACTTAATTTTGTTTTTAAATTATGTAAAATATTATATGGTTTCACAGTCAAAGCTATAAACACTGGGAAGTTTATTTTAGTTCCCTATCCCCTTCATCTTATTCTTTGCCTCCTTTTACAGTTAATGCTTTTATTTTTCCATCATTTCTTTTTGAAAACAAGGCAATGATCTATATGTATTTCATCATCTTTCTTATTTTTTAAAAAAGATTTATTTATTTATACATATAAGAGCTGGGGTACAGGCCAGAGTCCAGGGAAGTGAGAGGATTCACCAGAGACAGAGTGGGAGCAGAACAGGCAGTGGACTGAAATATGCTACTGAGGGGGGCGAGGCAGGAGAGGTCTGCTACGCCATGTGGGTCCCCTCCCTGGTTGGCGGCAGGGATTGAACTTGTGCTGCAGTGGCTATGGTTTGCTTCATAGTGCGTCGCTTAACCCAGTGCGCCATCAGGGAGGCCCTCATCATCTTTCTTATAGAAAAGGTTGCATACCATATACATTTTGTGGCATATTGCTTGTTCTTTTTAAACAAGTAAATCATATTTATTCTTTAAAAATTTATATAGTCCTCATTTTAAAAAACTTAATTATTTTTGCAAAGGCAGGAGAGTTCTTTTTCCCTTGTTAATAGGTGGGAGGGATGAATGAAAATGCCAAGGCATTAATGCTTAATTCTGAGTGCTTGTTATTTTCTTCCCAGTGCTTTTCTGAGATTTTTAAAAATGAATTTTAAAACTATTTCAAATATAAAATACCAGGATAATAGGAAAATTCATAGGAATCACTGAAATATGGACATCTAATGGGATTACATTAAAGAAGGAAAGTTCAGGGAAGTATATGTGTGGACAGTTCTCTAGATGGGGATCTGGGCTGAAACAGAGAAACTTAAATACTAGATATGGGTTTTTACCTGAAATAAAATAACTTTTAAAAAAAAGATTTATTTATGCATACAAGAACTGAGATACAGGCGAGAGGTATAGGGGGTGAGAGGATTCACCAGATACAGAGTGGGGAGCAGAACAGGCAGATCGACTGAGGTACACTGCTGAGGGGAGCAGCGGACCAGGCAGGAGAGGTCTGCTGTACCATGTCATCTCCTTGGCTGGGGATCAAACTCTTTGCAGTGGCTGCAGATGCTTCATAGTGCGTTGCTTAACCCTTTGCGCCACCAGGGAGGCCTCTGAAATAAAACAACTTACTGAAGAAAAGGAAAGAAATATATTCTCCTCACATTTCATGTCTTTAGCCGATCATTGTCAGATGACTCTGTAGAGTCATTCTCTTATCATTAGTACCACTAATAATAACAGGAGAGTTTAATATGGAAAACTAACATAATTTTCACTGTAGAATTAGCCTTTATTTAAGTTTATGTGGTCAAATCTGGCAACCTCATTAAGAATTGCTTCATTCTACCTCTGGCATTCTCAAATGCTCTTGCCCTGATCTGCTTTTTCTCCATTATCCTTAATTAACACCTTCAAAATGTTATTTATTTATGTATTATGCCCACTGATTCATTTTTATTGCCTCTCTTGGTAATGAAAATTCTACAAAATAGGGATTTTTATTTTGTTCACCAGTGCATTTCAGGTACCCACACAGTGTCTGATACATTATTGGTGTTCAAAAAAATATTAAGTGAATAGATTTTTTTGTTGTTTAGAGAAAAAAAAGTTTATTGAGGAGGAAAGAAACAGAAATAAAGTGGGACCCCCAGGCCAGTGGAAACAGGCCAGGGAGGGGCAAATGAGCCCAAGTGAATGAATATTAACAGATACAGAGTTTTGGAGGGACAGAGACTATGCAACTATGGAATTCTGGATGGATGGATGGATGGATGGATGGATACACACACAGATACATAGACATTCATAGATATGGATATATAGATATAGATATAGATCACCTCCTTATATATTCATTTGAAAGCTTTATGACTCTGGAAGCTTTTATGATTCAATTTTATTATTGATAATGCAGACATCAACTCAACTGGCAATGAGAATATGAACCAAGACATTGGCATTTGAAAAATAAGAGGTGTAAAGGGTGTATAGGGGAAGTCACCATATGTACATTTTTCTACAGGTACATGCTTATGAGAGCATAGTATTATATATATATATTGTTTTTAAAATAATGAATTTTTTTTAAGTTTACTCACAGATTTACCATTTTTAGCACCTTTCATTCCTTTGCATTGATCCAGATTTACATCTGGTGTTTTTCCTTTTGCTTGAACTTCCTTTAATGTTTCTTATAGGACATGTCAGATTTTGTCTGAAAAATGTCTTTATTTTACCTTAATTTCTAAAAGACAGTTTCATTGGACATTATATTATGGGTTGACTTCTTTTCTTTTAGCATTTTAAAAATGTCATTCCACTCTCTTCTGCTTCACATAATTTCAAATTAGGATATTTTCAATATCCCTCTGTACATAATCTGGCTGCACCCAAGATTTTAACTTTATCACTGGTTTTGAACAATTCCATTATCATGTGCTTTTCTCTCCCACCACCACCCACTACCCTCCCCAGCCTGTGTGTTTTAAAATATTTCTTCTGCTTGGGACTAGTTGACATTATTTGATTTGTAGATTTATATTTTTCATCAAATTTAAGCATTTTTTATTTGTTATTTCTTTCAATTAATTTTTCTATTCCCTCCTTTTTTGTTCCCAGAACTCCAATTAAACAGTAAAACATGTGTTATTCTTCCATAAGTCTTGACTTTAATCAATCATTTTTATGTAATTCATTTTGGATAATTTTTATTACCATGCCATTAGGTTAACCAGTATTTTATTTTAGCAGCATCTAATTTAGTGTATTTTTTAATTTCAGAATTATTTTTTTATCTCTAGAAGTTTCATTTGGATTTTTTGGGTATCTTTTATTTCTCTCATTTTGTTAATTTTCTCTTTATATTCTATATGTATAATATGTATAATAGTGGTTTTAAGATCTTTTTGTGCTTGTTATTTCATTTTTGTTATTTCTGTATTTGTCTTTATTGAATTTTTTTAATGTAGTTATAGGTCTTATTTTTTGCTTCTTTGCGTGCTTGGTAATTTTTTACTGGTTTATGGACATTTTGAATTTTGTGTTGTTGAGAGCAGAATTTTATTGTATTCCTTTCAAGCATGTTATATTGTGGTCTGTAATGCAGTTGAGTTTCTTATGTATCAACTTGATACATTTTTATGTTTTATTATTTTTTTTAAAGATTTATTTATTTATGCATACAAGCACTGGGGTACAGGCCAGAGGTGTGGGGGGTGAGAGGATTCACCACAGACAGAGCGGGGAGCAGAACAGGCAGATCAACAGAAATACACTGCTGAGGGGAGCAGCGGGCACAGCAGGAGAGGTCTGCCGCACCATGTGGGTCCCCTCCCTGGCCGGCAGCAGGGATCGAACTTGTGCTGCAGGGGCTGCGGTTTGCTTCATAGTGCATTGCTTAACCCACTGCGCCACCAGGGAGGCCCCCATTTTTATGTTTTATTTTAAAGCCTTATTAATGCAGGTCCAGAGTAACTTCTAATCTCAGGTTAATTTAGTTCTACAAGTAAGATATGATTTTTCTGAGTATTTTTATTTAATTTCATATATTATGAGATCTCTGCAGTCCGGCTGGTGGGAACACAGAGTGTTCCAGCCCTATGTGGGCTGCAGAACTTGTCCAGCTGCCTTTTATCAGTTTTTATTTCTTACACTTTAAGTAGCTTCCTCTCACTGAGGTTTCCTGCAGCTCTCTGTCTCTCTCTCTCTCTCTCCTTCATTATTCTGCCACACAAACTCTATCTACCTTGACATCCCAAGCCCAATTATCCTCGTTATTTAGCACGAATTCTAGGCTTCCTTTGGATTTCTCTCCCTTTGTTACAGTCTAAAAACTAGAAATTGCCTTGAGGCAGTAACTTGGGGTCACTTACAGTCATTGAATGAATATTTACTTATATTCCATTTTATATATGTCAATCAGTTATAGAATTCACCTCATTAGTTTCACATAATCCTGTAATAGTTGTTATCCAGTGTCTGAAAAGAGTTGTTTCTTGTATTTTAACTAATTTTCAAGTTGTTTACGATCAGAAGATAATTCTTAAAGCTCTTAATTCTTGTGAATAGAAGCAGGAGTTCCATCAACTGCAAAACAACATTTCAAATACAGTAGTTGTATGTCTGGTTTTTCAATATCCAAAAATAATATGTAGAAGAACAGTAGAAATTTTGTGGGAAGATTTAGGTCTATTGAGAGTTGTGAGCCTATAAAAGACAATTTTGCATTTGGGAACAGTGTCCATTTTCCTGATCCTAACACTGGACAGGATTCTATAATCTTTGCCAAATAAACTATAAGCCCTTTAGTGGATGGCCTTAGGTTTTCTGTCTCTGTGTGGCCTGGACATTTTATCTTTAGAGTCTTTGTGTATAGATTGGGGCTTGGTGTGAGGTTTGATGGATGGTATTTGCTCTTGGAAGAGTTAAGCAGACCTTCTTTGCGCCTTAGATTCTGTATCTATCATGTGGTACGATTCTCAATATTACCTAGAAAAGGTAATATTATTAAAAGGTAAGGTTATATTGATATAACACTGCTCACCTAACGATACTCAATATTACCTAGAAAAGGTAATATTATTAAAAGGTAAGGTTATATTGATATAACACTGCTCACCTATTTTTCTAATCAATGCTTTTAAAATCATTCAACATTCCTCTCAGTGACCAAACCATTCACTGATTTACTAGTTCCTCATTTGAGAATCTCTGTGCTAACGTTGGAGTCAAATATCTTCCCCATAGGGAAGTCCAGTATCATGGTACATAAAGTTCCTACAGTGGATGTCCATAGACTGAAGGGGAGCCTAACGTTCAAAGTTTTATGCCAGTGAGTTGTCTGTCCAAGGGACAATTGAGATGTACTAAGAAACTTATCCTCCTGGAATTTATATTCTGATAGACAGTATCCTCATGGTCACAGAATCTCCTGAAGATGATTTGAGCTTAAGATTTTTAGACCATCTAGGATTCACTACATCAACCAGCGCTTCTCAACCTTAGCATTATTGATATTTGAGACTGGATAATTCTTTGTTTGGACAGTCTTGTCAATTGTAGGATTTTTAATGGCATTTCTTCTAGATGTTTCTTCCTATTGCATGTCAATAGAACCTTCCTTTTGGTTTTATCAGCAGATGTCCTCTGGAAGTATAAAATTGCCCTTGTTCAGAACTCTGGTGTAGATGCACTCTGTGTGCTGCATTTCAGGGAACCCATAGCAGTGTAGCTCTGGGAACTTATAAACATGAGGTAACCCAATAGGCCACTTGGTATCTTCTTGGGGTGTGTCAATCCAGAATGATTGCCCGATGTTGGTTGAATACTGGGAAGACATTCATCTTGGATCGTAAACTCCTAGATTCATGTCCTGCCTCTATAGATAAAGAACAAGTTTCTCCAAGTCTCTACTCTTTAATTTCCTTATTTGAAAATGAGGTACGGTATTTTTTTACTTCGCATGACATTGTTGTAGTGAGCATGAAATGAACTTTTATACACACAACAGACACCCATATGTGCTTCTATATATATATAAGGGTACATACCTGGACTTAATAATGGTTCAAAGATAAGTGTACTTACCTGTCAGTACAATTAAAAGGGCAATATAGGAAAGAAATATCTTCAATCCAACATGTATTATAGTCTATCCTGTGGCTTAAAATATTATTCTATGCTAAACAGCACAACATGGTATCTCCAGTTTCTGAAAATAGAAAAAGAATGTTCTTTCAGCAACTAATATTTCAACTAAATTAAAATGCTCATAGTCACATTTTGATATTTACTTCTTAGTTTTGCATTCAATAATATGATGAGATTGCACAAGAATTTAAATTTCTTGACAGTACATGGTGGCTTTTAGTACTCCTGGGATTTCATTGTAATGAACTAGTAAATAATTCAGGAACACACAAGAAACCAATGAATGGTAACATCTGGTGCTATATTGTTCATGCCTAAGCACACAGAAGTCACAGATGACATCTTACACCTGTCACTGTTACCCTGACTTAAACACAAGTTCCATGTTCAGTGGCTATTGAAACAATAATAATTGGTATATTTTTCTTCTAGTTTTCCTTTGTAATAAAACTGTACCAAGTTATTTCAAAAATACAAACAACCATCCTCTTAGATTCCCATTGGTAAAATTTCAAATCTGTTTTATCTATTAATTGCTTTTTTATTTTTAAAAAGATTTATTTTTATTTATTTATGCATATAAGAACTGGAATGTAGGCCAGAGGTGTGGAAGGTGAGTGGGGAGCAGAACAGGCAGATCTACTGAAATGCACTGCTGAGGGGAGCAGTGAGCGATACTATTATTTGCTTTAAAGAATTAGGAACAGGGGCCTCCCTGGTGGTGCAAGGGGTTAAGTCGCAGCATCATGAAGCTATCTGCAGCTATTGTAGCATTTTGATCCCCGAGAGGGAGGTGACCCAGATGGCACAGCAGACCTCTCCTGTCTTGCCTGTTGCTCTCCTCAGCAGTGTATTTCAATCACGCTGCCTGTTCTGTGCTCCGCTCTGCCTCTGGTGAATCCTCTCACCGTCCCCCTCCACCTCTGGCCTGTACCGCAGTTCTTGTATGCATAAATAAATAAATCTTAAAAATATATAAAATAAAGAATTGGGAACATATCTATCTTTTTCTACTGGGCTAATTTGAACCATTATGCATTTTCTACTTTTGTTCTGCGAGGTAGAACTTTTTAGGTCATGGTGTTCATATTGCAAGCACCTGAGAGAAATACCCTACTCTGTGAATATTCCTAGAGCTCCTCAGTTTCTCTCCTTGTAGCAGGCCCTCAGATAAGCAATGTCGTTTTGTTATAATGTTGATAAGAAAAAGAAAGTCCTAGCCCTCCACTATATGAAATGACACTATTCAAGGACTCAGCTCCCTTATACTTTCAATTAAAGTTGCTATTTCCAAAAACCTCTCAATGAGGTTAAATGAGAATTTACTCCATTGACTGAGCAACCTATCTCATTCTATTGTTCTTACAATTTGAAAACAAACTCTAGGCAAAAGGCTTTCCTATCCTTTTGTGCCCCCAGCTGACTGGACACAGAATGTTTCTCCACTTTCTGCAAGAACAAAACTAAGCTGCGGAGGGATAGTGCCTGCACACAATATGGAACACCTGAGCCCACTACCACTCAGAATCAAATCAGACAGGTTAAGGCATGAATTGCATGGAGAGATCTTGGAAGAGCAAGAGACTTCGAGAAGGGAAAAAAGAAAGCTGTCCCTCGTATGTCTATAAACTAAAGTGTTTATAGATTTGGGCCATAAAAAAGATCTGAAGAGAAACTGTAGAGATTTATAGCTAAAAATTGTTAGCTGTGTTTCTTCTTTATTTTTAAAGTATTTTTTATTGTAGAGGATTAAAATGTATTTATTTAAATATATTTAAAACTTTAAATGTATTGAAACCTTTGCTATATAAACAAAGTATGTAGCTATATAATAAAAATATAACTATAATTCAAATATATAAAATACTTTTAAACCTCTAATAAACTATTTTCACATTGTGTAGATGTTTATGTATATGTATAATTTGTTTAATTTGTTCATTAACAGATTTAATTGCTTTCCTTCGGGACCCATGTGAGACTACTGGGAGCAGTGACTGCCATCTGGTGGCAAGCCAGAATCATCACCTTGTTAATCTAACGATTACTAAAATGCCGCCTCTTAACCCACAAGGTGTGCCTGCGCCGCTGAAGAGCCTGGACTGTGTGTGTGATGAAGGAGCCTTGTGTTAGAACCCTTTGCTTCCACCTGAATGGGTTGTTTACCCCGGATTCTGAGCCAGAAGCCAGCTCACAGATGGCACTTGTAAAGAAAAGATTTAAGTTGCTCTTACATTTTATTAAAAAAATCTGCTGGTTACCTACAAGTGGGTGACCAAGACTGTGACTAGGTAATCACCGAGTGGAGCATGTGATGACATGGAGTCTGAAATAAACTGCTCTGAATTATGTGACAGTTTTCCTGGTCAGGGACTGGATCGGAGACCCCTTCAGGATCTCTGTGGGACAACAATTGTAAGTGAGCAGTCATGGGATGTCAGGGATGCTCAGATATACTTGTTTTGTGGGGTGGGAGTGAGAAGAGGAGAAATGCTCATGCAGGACATGTATTTCCCAGCGTGGGTGGTGATGGATTGGGCAGTTCACGTCTGACCAGAAGAGCCTTTATTCCTAACGGTTTCGTTGTATTCTATTCTCAGACCTCCTCCCACTATAGCAGTAAAACAAGTTCTTCATTATCTCCTGTCCTCTTGGGTGTTGTTTGGACTTTCCTCAGCTGTGGACTTCTTCTGATAGTTTTCTTCCTTGCCTTCACAATTCGCTGCAGAAAGAACAGGTAAGCAACCCCCATTCTTAGTTTCTTATTTCCCATGGCCTAAATTAAGTGCTCCCATGGCCCTGAATGTTTTACCATTTTGTCACCAGGAGTTGCTGGTAGCAGCAAAGATTGTCTCCTGCTGTAGCATTAAGCTACTTGATAAGTTTTCCTCTTGAGAAGATTTTCCTCTTGTGCTAACCCAGTGTTGTGTTAACTACCATATGGGTAGCCAAAAAAGAGAGTAAAGAGTCTCTTCTCATAAAAGAGCATATGACCCTTCTGAGAAGATGGGGTATTTTTAATTAAAAACAGGGCATGTTGAGAAATATTCCAAAGCAACATTAAAGTTTATGACTGACACAATTAGAACCAATCTAGATGGGCTAAAAGTTCTATAAAAATAATGATGTCCTGCTACTGACCTAGATAATTCTGGCATCAACAGACCACTCTACCCTGGGCTCATCAGAATAACTATCTATCACTGACAAAAGAAACCAGTGAGGACTTTTTTCTAAAAGGACGTACAGAATCTTCCCTTCAATGCCGTCCTTTACTCAGATTCATCCCATCTCCCCCACTCTAACACTCTGTGTTCTGTCCTACCCCAATTGGCCTAGGCTGCCTCTCAAGAAACCCAATTTCAGGCTTCTCCCTGATCCACAGCTGACTTCTGGAGGGGACTCATCAGATTTAAACATCTCCTTCAGAGAGGGCAAATTTGACCAGTTTCACCCTAGCCCCACACATCGTGATGATTAAGTGTGTCTTATGCTCCATTGCCTGGGTTTGGCATTCACATTAGGGTCAGGCAGTTGAATTTGTCTAGCAGGGATTTGGGGGGAGTCATTGGTTATTTGAGGAATGGAGGATATGGTTTGCTGAGCAGCAGTAACTAAATGCTGAGTCAGCTTCGGTGTGGCAGTGACACGTGACACTCCATCCTGTGTATACCTCTGAAACTGTTCCAGCCGCTTTCCATTGTGTTCCTCAAGTACACTTAGCCTCCTCCCATCTCAAGGTCTTTGCCTTACCTTCCCCTATTTTTTCCATTGCCTGACAACCTTCTCCAGATCTTCTCATGACTTGTTCCTTCTTATAAGTCTTGACTCAAATGTCATCTCTTTAGAGAAGCCTTCCCTGATTTTGCTATTTAGTTTCTCTGTCCAGTTGCCACCCAGTCCTCACGTATCATTTAATATCTAATCACCCTGTATTATTTTTTAAAGGCAAGTGTGACTCTTGGATGTTCATGTATTTATTGAGTTACTGGTGTATTGTCTATAAATATAAAACCTATGACCTATAAATATAAAACCAGAATATAAAACCTATGACCTGGTCTGTCATATTCACCTCTGAATCTAGCATTTAGAACAGACTCATTTAGAATCAGTGTGCAGTAAATGTTTTTGTTGATCCTGGGAATAAAAGAGTTTTAAATCCCAATGGTGGCTGAAGCTAACAAAATGATTAGGAATACCATGCATTCAAGATTGAGAATGATGGAGCACCATGTTTTCTACTGAAACATACTCCTATAGTGCAAATTAGTACATGATTGACATGTAAGTAAATGTTATCATTGGTTCATCTGACACTTTTTCCCCTAGCAGATCAATGGTTTAAACTTTCAGGGAGCGCTTTCTACAGTTAAGAAAGAAGGCTTAAGTTAAGAATTCTCTGGCAGTACTTCTCTAATACATGTGAAGCCAGTTTAACACCCTCAAGAACTGGTATCATTTCTATATTGTGCTATCTAGTGAAGCTGCAGGAGCAGATAAAGAAGACATTTCCCTTGTGTTTAAAAATAATTGATTGTTGAAGAAAGTACAAATCCACAGCAGGTTTTAAATTTTAATGATGTTTTCATTGGAGGTAAATACCCTTGAGGACATACATCTTGCAAATTTAAGACTGAAAAAATCAGCTGTGATCTTGAGTTCACATGGTAGTAGACATTTACTGAATGCTAGTATTTTAACTGTAATATAATTATTTTTATTCGTATTTTAGTTGCGAAGTTAAATGTTTCAAGTGTTACATTTACTCTTTGTCCCATAACCTATATTTTTATAAACAATCTTGTAGACTGCAAAGTTTTTAAAATATTTATATAATCTGTTGAAATAGAATACTTATAAACAATGTTAAAGTAGAAATACACATATTTCTTTCATTGTATTATAGATTTTACTTTCTGCCTTATTTTCAGTGGGGGCAAGAATTGGCATAAGCAATAAAATATTAAGAAATAGTGTGAATGGAACACATTTTGCAGTTAAGTAGCTACAGGGTTAGACAAGGAAAGATAAAATAATCCAGATGCAAAATTACTTTCTTTTTTTTTTTTTTAAAGATTTATTTATTTATGCATACAAGCACTGGGGTACAGGCCAGAGGTGTAGGGGGGTGAGAGGATTCACCACAGAGAGCGGGGAGCAGAACAGGCAGATCAA
>JAGFMF010011454.1:875997-901321 GCA_019455555.1 Galemys pyrenaicus | reverse complement strand
TATTCAGCAATCAGAAATGAGAAACTAGGGGCATTTATAGAAACATGGATGGAACTAGAAGGAATTATACTCAGTGAAACAAGTCGGAAGGCAAGAGAACAATATCAGATGGCTTCACTATTAGGAGGAATATGAAAGAACAACAACAACAATAAAGAATAAGCTCAAGGAATTGGGCAGTTATAACCAAAAGTAAACAAAAAAACTCAACAAGACCAAAAAGCCAGGATAAACCAAAGGGACCATGGGGAGGGGAGGGGAATGGGGGGAGGGAAAAGATTGGGAAGAGGCCAGAGGGTGCACAAGAGACTGAGGTGATGGTGCACGGGTGAAATGGTGATGGGTACTCCCTGGGGACTACAAATGATGTCAAATATAATTAATAAAAAAAAAGAATTTTATAGAGCTAACATAAAAAAACACACAATGAAATAACAGTATATGTTAATTAGAAGTAAAGTTCAAAAGTTGACAATACCAATTGCAGATAAAGATATGGAATAACAGGTAAAAAAAAAAAAGAGAGAGTTTGCAGCTACTCCTGACCCATCGTAAGGGTGGGTTTTTAAATGTAGATATTATTAATATCCTGCTGCCCCCAGACAATTCTGAAAAACACAGTGCCTCTTCCATTTCCTGAGGCCCTGCAGAAAAGTAATTCTCCACCCCCAGCCCAGAAGCTTAGCACTTCCTGCATAATAACTTGCCTTATAACTCAACTTGAGTTATTTTCCCCAGCTTTCTCTAGTATCTTTCTCTCAGACAATAAGAAAGAAAATAAAAGGGGGAAAGAGGGCTGAGCAAGAGGAAACTGACTAATGGAGACCCCCATGGCCTCGCTGGCCAATGAACAGTTTCTGGGAATGACCCAAACCTGCAAGACCTCAAACCTGAACCTTTCAACTGTCCCAGACCCCACACTTCCAAGCTGTGAAAGTGATTCATGTGTAGGTGTCAGGTAGGACACACTCAAACACAAGTCATGAATGTATAGCGGCTTTATTCATGCATCTCCTTTTACAAGAATTTTAATGGAATCAAAACATTTAATGGGGGCCTCCCTGGTGGCGCAGTGGGTTAAGAAGCAACGCACTATGAAGCAAACCGTATCCACTGCAGCACGAGTTCGATCCTTGCTGGCAGCCAGGGAGGGGCCCCACATGGCGTTCGTAGCAGACCTCTCCTGCCTGGCCCGCTGCAGTGTGTTTCAGTCAGTCTGCCTGTTCTGCTCCCCCGCTCTGTTTGGTGAATCCTCTCACCTCCCGCGACTCTGGCCTATACCCCAGCTCTTGTATGCATAAATAAATAAATCTTTAAAAAAAAAAAAACATTTAATGGAATCGTTTTTGAACATTTCAAAATCACAGAATCCATTTCAATGACCTAATTCAACTCGACTGCGTGCCAGAATTACCTCTGCTAGCAAGTTTATATTCATAGGAAAGAAGAAAGAATAGGGGCCTGGGTTCCTGGTGGTGGGGGCAGGGAATGTCACAAAGTGGGTGAAGGGGATAGATGGAGCCTGTGCTGCCTGCGCCTGCCCCCACAGTCTTGCCTAGGTCCCAGCCTGCCTTTGTTCTCTTCTTTTTCCATTTCCCATAAACACCCACTGGCACAGAGCCGCAGCTAGCCTATAGAGATCCTTTGTGTAATTAGAAAAAGGCATCCCTTCTAGGCAGATGCAATCTTGCAGGTGCAGGGCTTGGAAAGCAGATGGTGCCTTTGGGAAAATTAGTAAAAAGAGCTCCTTCCTCAGGGCACTGCCCCTGCCATGGCACATGGTTTGACAAGCAGACCACAGAGAAGCTGTTTCAGCTTCCACATGCCCCTCAGCTTCATGCAGTGTGAAACCACACAGTGGATGTGGTAGCCCTCACCACCAGCCCACTTTGTGCCTGCCAGCCCTTTCTATAGAACTCCTACCCACCCATACCAGCTGTCCTATGCTTGTCCTGGCAGAGTACTATCCAATAGCTAACTGGTAGAACTCCAATAAACTAAGTCTCGATAAAGGCGAGGAAAACAATAGTTTTATTAAGCAGTTACTAGGTATTAGGAGCTACCTTAAAGATCTCTCCGTGAACTCTCCTAGTATATCCTCCTGGCACCCTTTTAATGTCAGTATCACAGTCCTTAGTTTACAGATGAGGAAATTGGTTCCAACTCTATTACTCTTTGAGACATAACAAGCCTACAATGCCACTTCTCTGAGTTTGCTTCTCTTCCCCTCCAGGGCCTGCTGCTGCTGTACGGTGCCTACCTGGCAGGCCTGACGGACCATGTTAGCTCTCCTCCTGTGAACCAATCTTTAACCACCATGGTTGGGGTCAACCTTGTGGTGCTGGCTGCTGGGCTTCTTTTTGTGGTCACCAGATTCTTGCACTCCTGGCCCAACCTGGTCTTTGCACTCACATCTGGAGGCATTTTTGTTTGCACAACCACAGTCAACTGCTTCATCTTCATCCCCCAGGTAAGCGTTAGGGCGAATTTAGCAAGGCCAGTCCTTTAGCAAAGCCAGTGCTCTGTCACTCAAGAGTCTTCATCAGGCATGGTAAGCTGCTCACTATTTTCCACTGAGATTTTTGGGCACTACTTATTGCAGAGTCAGAAGAAACTTGGGGTTTTTAGTGAGCTGATGACTGTTCTTCCCTGCTTGCTCTCCTGAGTGAGCACAACTCCACCCTGTCCCCAAGCAGCCATGAAAGTAGGCCATGTCCAGCTCTGCCGGGCTGCCTTGCCCATCTGCCTTTTCACCCACCCTCCATTCATCCCGACTAACCCCTGCTCCACCCCAACCTTCTTGATAATGTCATTTCTCTCACTAAACTAAGAGTAAAGAATTTATGGCTTCCCTATTTGAGATTACATATTCACAGGGGAAATAAGTCATTTGGAACTTTATGTAACTTAATTTTTTTTTCCTTTCTTGTTAGAGGAATATATAGGACATTCCTCTTTTTACCAGGAGAAATTAAAACTAAATAAAAATGTGTTTCATATTATGGGGATTAAGAGAAGACAAATGAGGAAGGAGGACAGAAGCAGAAATATACAGACAGTAAAGAGGAAAAAAGGGAGTCAGAGGAAAGGCAAAGGAATCCATACGCTTAGAAAGAAAGGTGATGCTAAATTATTCATATTATGCCCAAGGGTACCACTGAGCCACATATGTCCAAGTTAATGAACTTGGCACTAGACTCTATTTCCCTTTTCATTCCCTTTTTCTTCCCTCTGAGGCCTCCCTATCGCACTACTCCCTCGAGACCCCATCCTGACTCCCATTGTAGCTCCCCGTTAACTGTGAATGACCCCTCCACAAGGAAGCTAACCAAATTGAGGTGATGGCTGATATGGGGTTACAGTGTATTTATAAAACACACGCAGTCTGAAAGGAGAGTGAGACACAGGCATAGTTCCTTTACTCTTCTCCCTTTTCTCAAATTCTCATTAAAATACTCAATAGAGGGGCCTCCCTGGTGGCGCAGTGGGTTGAGCAACGCACTATGAAGCAAACAGCAGCCACCACAGCACGAGTTCGATCCCTGCTGCCGGCCAGGGGGGGGACCCACATGGTGTGGCAGACCTCTCCTGCTGTGCCCGCTGCTGCCCTCAGCAGTGTACTTCTGTTGATCTGCCTGTTCTGTTCCCCGCTCTCTGTGGTGAATCCTCTCACCCCCCACCTCTGGCCTGTACCCCAGTGCTTGTATGCATAAATAAATAAATCTTAAAAAAAAAATACTCAATAGAATAAGAAAATATGGAAAAATCTGTAGCAGCCGCACTAAAAACTAAGAATGGGTATCACATCTGTGGTAGAAAATAGCATTTGTTCTGAATCTTAATGTTGTAAGAACAGGATTGAAGGAAGTCATTAAGAGCCTAGGCTCATTTTCTAGGATATAGGACATGCAAAAAAGCAAAGGCTGTTCCTCCCTGGGAAATGGGAGAAATGGAGTGGAGAGTGGGGTTGACTTTTTGGGAAGCCCACTCCTTAGGTCCTGTGACCAACGTTGTTGATTGGTAACCCACCTTTCCTGACTTACCTCACTTTAGGCTAAAAGTAAACACTTGCTTTGTCAACCTCCCTTGTAGCTAGGGATACCCATGTGACACAATTTTGAACATTAAAGATTCTCTAGGAGGCTTATGACAAAGCTTTTACTTTCTAAAAAAGCTGTGTAACTAGCATCGCCTTTTCTACCTTCTTCCTACCTTGAATGTGACACCTGGAGCTATGGCTAGTATCTTGTGGCTAAGTGAATGTACTTACTATACTATATATGCCATACTATATGAAACCTATAGCTTTTCTCATATATGACTATAAATTCAGGAGAAATATGAAAGATTCTGCAGTTCCTAGGACAGGAACCACAAATTTCTGAAGATTTGGAGAAGAAACCCTTCTGTGAAACAAAATAGAAATTTTTAGAAGATTTCTGATTTGTTTTGTCAATAGGCTTCAAAACAAATTATCATGAAAAGGGCATAAGCTTAGATCATGAAATATTGAATAAGGATGAAGAATATTTGCTAAATGTAAAACCTCAACAGAGGGCCTCTTTCATGGTGCAGTGGGTTAAGCACAACACTATGAAGCAAACCTCAGCCACTGCAGCACAAGTTCAATTCCCACCTCTGGCCAGAGACATGACCCTCATGGCGCAGCAGACCTCTCCTGCCTCGCCCGCTGCTCCCCTCAGCAGTGTTTCAGTCCACTGTTCTGAACAGAACAAACTGTTCTGTTCTGTTCCCTGCTCTGTCTGATGAATCCTCTCACCCCAACACCTCTGGCCTGTACCCCAGTTCTTGTATGCATAAACAACTAAATCTTTTTTAAAAAGTAAATAAAACCTCAGTGTTAACATTGAACAAGTAATTAGACATGACAAAATATTGAGCTAATTTAAGGAAACAGTAAACAAGGAGATTAAAAAATGAGGGCCTAGAGAAGAAAATATAGAGAACAGATCTAAGGATGCAATTTAGAGCTAACAGAAAAATAAAATAATTTGTGGCAGAAGTAATCACCAAAGAACTACTTGAGGAAAGCCTTACTAATTTAAAACAAGGTCTTCATCTATCTTAAAACTGAGTGAATGAGCAACCTCCATGATGAGACTCTACTTATATCTCTGCTCTCCATATGACTCGGTCCCTCTTAGCTCCTAAGCCTCAGATACAACACTTCCACTCCTCCTGATGTTTGAATCCTCAGCACCTAGCATAGTAGTGATACCTACCTCCACATCCATCTACAGATATAAAAAGGTAGGATGAAGTTTAGCTTAAAATCTGACTTCCAGGGCCTCCCTGGTGGCTCAGTGGGTTAAGCAACTCACGGTGAAGCAAACCATAGCCACTGCAAAACAAATTCGATCCCTGATGCTGGGTGGGAAGTTGACCCACATGGCGTGGCAGACCTCTCCTGCCATGCCCGCTGCTCTCCTCTGCAGTGTGTTTCAGTCAGTCTGCCTGTTCTATTCCTGGCTCTGTCTCTGGTGAATCTTCTCACCTCCCTGGATTCTGGCCTGTACCCCAGCTCCTGTGTGCATAAACAAATAAAATTTTTATAAAAAAAAAAAATCTGACTGGGCCTCCCTGGTGGCTCAGTGGGTTAAGCAATGCACTATGAAGCAAACCGCAGCCACTGCAACACGAGTTCCATCCCTGTTGCTGGCCAGGGAGGGGACCCACATGGCGCGGCAGACCTCTCCTGCTGTGCCCGCTGCTCCCCTCAGCAGTGTACTTCCGTTGATCTGCCTGTTCTGCTCCCTGCTCTCTGTGGTGAATCCTCTCACCCCGCCCCCACTCCTCTGGCCTGTACCCCAGTGCTTGTATGCATAAATAAATAAACCTTTAAAAAAAAATCTGACTTCTGGGTTTGAACTAAGCAAGGAGCACTTGTTTTGTTGAAGTGGGAGTGGGAATGGGTTACTACAGGAAATAGGAACTGGGCCTGGGCAGCATTGGCCTGCTCTTTCCTTCTCCTTTTCCCCTTTACTTCTTCTTTTATGCCCCCTTTTCCTCTTAGTTATCTTGAGCCCATTTTCTCTTACTATATCTTTCCTCTTCTATTTTCTTTATCATGATTTCTCAGCCCTTGAACTGACCATGATATAAAACTAAAAAATATATTTTATAGTCAGTGTATTTTAGGTTTAGGAGGAAAATTCTTTCTCAAAATAGAAAAGTAACTAATGTTGGTCAGTTTTTTGTGTGCTTCTGAATTGATTTCCCCTCTGGTTCAGTAGTAGCCTCAGGTAAAGACTCTCTTTGTGAGAGTGTTTGTATTCCTAGCAGAGGAGGACAGCCGAGTAAACTTGGAAAAGTGTGTGAGGGAGCAGGAAGGTGGGCTACCTTCTTGCCACTGAACTTTGAAAAAGGGTGCTGATAGGAGGGGTTTGTGAAAGCATAGGCACAGATACCTCAAGGGCAGCTAGGCGGCGCTAGAGATCTGGTTGAAAGAGGTGATGCTACTAAAGAGAGGTGGACCTTTCTCCACAGGCCCTCAAGAAATGACTATAAGTTCATGCCAAACTCCAGGTCATCCTCAGCAATGAGGATGTGACCTGAATGTAACCCATTCTTCCTCCTCACTCTGTCCACCTCTGAGAAGCAGTCCCCATATACCTGTTAAAGACTTGAGATTTAATCCCACCATATTAGTTTTCTATTGCTGTTGCCACAATTGAGTGACTTAAAACAATACAAGTTATCATCTAGTTCTGGAGGTCAGAACCCTGATATGGGTCATATTTGACTTAAATTAGGAGATCAGTAGGTCTGCATTCCTTTCAAGGCTCCAGACAAGAATCCACTTCCATGCCTTTACCAACTTCTAGAAGTCACCTACATTCTTTGACTACTGACTTCTTCCTTCATCTTCAGAGCTAGCATAGTGGCACCTTCGATTTCTCTCTTTCTATGATTGCATCTTTTTTTCTGACTCTGACCATCCTTACCTTCCTCTTGAAAGGACTTTCATGGGCCTACCTGGAACACCCTGAATAATCTGCCACCTCAAAATTCTTACCCCACATATACAGAATCCATTTTGCATGTAAGGTAACAATCACAGAATTAGGAACTAGGAGGGGGACATTTTGGGGAGACCATTCTTTGACCTGCCACACCCACACCTGGACGCGAGGTTGAGAAAACAAGAATATACTTTCTTTCTGGAGGAAGCACCACAGAGAGGTCCTGAAATTTTGACCTGAGGGTCATTTATAGCCATGTTCCAGAAAACCTAAAGGGTCATGTCTTAAGGACCAGCATCTTCACAGATAGGGCATTAAGGGAGAGAAGGGACTTTATTCAAGGGTCACTCTGGCTCCACCCCACCAGTTTTAAGTAAGACAAGCCAAAAACCTTGCAAGGATCCTTATACCAGTGTGAGCAGTTCCTCCAGCAGCTATGCAGAAAGGATAGACTAGGAGCTGGGGGAGAGAAAAGAAAAGGATACTGTTAGGGAGTGAGAGGGAGCGACAGTGCAGGGTCAGTGCTAGGAAAACAACACTGGAGGGCAACTCAAGCCTAGAGAGACCCCAAAGAGCGACCCTCCGATGCTGGACTTCAGCAAGTAGTCCCTGATGAAGGCAGGGAACTGACAGCACCCTAGTGAGGGATCCTCCAGAAGGGCATCTTGAGAGGAGAGCTTCCTGCCTCACCCAGCACAAGTCACACTAAATCCTGATGAGCCATGTAAGACTCACACTGACTTAACAGAGGACCCAAGAGGTCTTGTGAGAGAATATGACATTGAAATGGATGATAGGATTTAGAATCCTGAAATTTAACAAACGTGGGTCACACTCAATAGGCAGAGCTTAATGAATATTTACTGTGGGAGCGCACAAACCCCATGAGGCCACGTAGCTTCCTCAGCATCCTTTCTGCACCAGAGTCCAGAGTACCAGGTCTACAACACTAGGACTCTTAGTTATGAGAATTCCTAGGGGGAGAAAGGGTAGAGATGGCACCGCAGAGGCTCAGGAAGATGCTTTTTATGAATGTCCTATTTCACTTCCATCCTGGTAAACTAAACCACCTGTGATCCCAAAAATCTCTCCCTTTGGTGGTAGGAAAACTATGGTGACTGTACCTAAGGGGGAGAAATTATATACTGTGAAAAAATAGACTCGGATGTTTTTAAAATTCTTTTTAAAAAAGAGACAAAAATCTGTCCCTAGGGGGCGCCTCTCACCCCTCCTCAACGCCCCCCCACCTTCCCTCCCCAATTAATAGTGTTTCTTCAGCACGTGGTGTGTGACACAGCACCCTGGTTACAGCTGTGACTCTTTTTGGGAAAAGGGGCCTTAGACAAGTTATAATTCTTTTGAGTCCTCATTTGTCAAGGAAAAAAATGTGGTCAGGTGTCAGACATAATGTTCTATCACCTATCAATTTTTATTGACATCTGCGGTTGTCTATCAGTCTGAGCTTTGGTTATTGATTTGGGTTTGGGTCCTCCAACAAGGAATCCTTTCAATAGCAGTAAGTATACCATTACTCAAAAATGAGAACATTTAAGACCTGCTACATGCAACTAGAGACAGTTTCATTTGAAACGTATTTGCTTAATTCTTTTATACCTCTAAAACCTGGCTTAAAATATGGTTCTGGGAGTGTACTTTAACTCCAGTTTCTTACACCAGTGCACCAGTGGGTAGGTTAAGTCAAGATTGTTCTATTTCATCTACCTGTCATCTTCTTTTTTCAACATTTTAAAAACTATAATCTTAACATTGTCTCTACCTTCTGTCATTGCTGTCTAGGAATTTTCCAGAGAAAACTACATTTTGATGAGAGAATAGTTTGTGCATATGTGTATCTGTGACATTGTCATTCCAGAGTGTTTTTGAATAAGCGTGTAAGAGTAAGAGAATGTGTTTCTGGGTGTGTAATTAAATAAATAACATGTGTTCTTTTATCTAACAGCTGAAGCAATGGAAGGCATTTGAAGAGGAAAACCAAACAATCAGACGCATGGCCAAGTATTTCAGCACTCCCAGCAAAAGCTTCCATACCCAGTACGGTGACGAACAGAATTGCCATGTTGGAGTAGAGAAGAACTCCATGGAAAGGCTCCTCACAGAAGTAAGCTGCCCCCTGCCTGGTGCATTCTCTAAAAAGAACTCCAGCCATGCATCGGTGGGCCCCAGATGTTCTCATTGCTAACATTCCTTTTCCTCCCATTCCCCAGCTTCCTGGCCACAGCAAGCAAAATCTTAGCAATAAGCAAAACCTCAACATTTCCCCAGTGACCCTCCCATTGCTGACCCTCGCCTACTTCATTCATTCATTGGACAGGTGTGTGCCAGGCAGTGTGCTAAGTGCTGATGAACAAAACAGATACAATCCTGACCCTTGCAGAGCTCACAGTCTAATATAAGAAAGATATTGGTGAAGTAAACATAAGATTATAAATTGTGATAAAAATTATGAAGCAAAAATCAGGATGGTAGGACGGAAAAATGGTTGGTGAGGTCAAGGCAACCTAATTAAAGCAGTCAGAAGACTGAGCTGAGAGCCGAAGGTTAATACACAGTGGTCGGGGAAAAAAAAAAAAAAAAGCAAGGAAAATCATCCCATCTAGGTGGAATAGCAATATAAAAACCCTTGGTAGTAACAGGTGCCAGTTTCTTCTGTGTGATATGCCCTGTCTTTAAACAGCCATGCCCTCATTTCTGAGATATTATGAGCCTCCTGTCTTGTCCAGGTTCTAACTAGAGATCTCAATCATCCTACCAACCCAGAAAGTCAGGAGGTGTCTAGAGGCGGAGAGGAGACTGAATAGAGTCTCCAGATATCATAGTAGCACCAAATTGAGCCAGAGTTGGCACCTCTCCTGGAGCTGGACAGTGTGATGCAGGCTTGAAGGAAGCTCATGGAAAAGCTTAAGGCTCCATTGAAGAGGCACAGGGCCCAGAGGAATTAGTCAGTATTTTCACTCTAGCTAAATGATAGCCCTTAAATCTTTCAGCGCAGAACATGCCTCAGTAGGTGCTATTTGGGAAACTATGTTTTTTGTAATGGCATTGACACATGGGTGTGAGAGGGTGGTGTAATGGGACCTAAGGAACTTGCCCAGTGAAGGGATTAAGCTTCCCCAGAGCCTGCTAGCTCCCATATGTTACCCTCAGTTCTGGGCCTTTTATTTATCCGTCAGAGTAGTACGTCTCCATTTCTTTACTATTTACAAAGCATTCGGAGCCACCTGACAAGGATATAGCATTGCCTTTGATACTCTGTGAAGCCTCCAAAGAAGTGTTTTTCAGCTAAACAGAAAGCCAGAAACTTAGTGAGAACAGCCAGGATGGTTTTCATTCACAATCAGCTAATGTTGGAACTGCCAAGTAGACTGACTCTAACCTTATGGTAATTTGTGACATGCTTTTGTACTTCTGCCATGCTACCCTGTTTCCCACGCAGTGACTGAGTCTGTTCTTTCCAAAAAGATGCCTGAAGTCTGTAGAGAAGGGCCCTAATAAGTTCCAGATGCCTAGGCAACAAAATGCTGGCCTCCCCCAACACCTACACCTGGACCCTCTCTCCCTGGAGAGGCCTGAGAAGCAGCAGCCCATCCCAGGGTCCTGTGATTCCAATATCTGAGTCCCCCACTTGGCAATGCCTGCCTCAATATGTGCACAAACTGACTCCAGCTTCTCGGGTGAGGGGCCCTCCTGTGAATACCCCTTGCCACCCTAGCACCCTCCTCTTCTTACTTTCCCATCATCTGGGCAGTCCATCTGCTATTCCTCCCTCCCTTGCCTGGATGGCCAGGATCCCAGGGAAGCTGTTGGGGGTAGCGTCTGTCACTGACTTCCCAGGCTGCAGTAGAACCTTCCTAGAGGTTGAGGACCCCTCTCCCAACCCCACCATGTTCCGTACTCTGCCATCAAGGAAACTCCCCTATTACTTTTCTTCCTTGACCTTTAGAAACAAGAGAGTGATTCCATTTCTCCTGTAGTCTGTGGATGTTTGCTTCCTTGGATGTACCAAAAGTAATCACTAATAAGCGTGTTTAAATGCAGCTGCTGTGGTAGGTTGGATTTTGGTCTCATACTCCGCCTCTGGTTAGTATACATCATGGTGCAGACAGAGTCCTACTTCCCTTCCTGAAAGATAGGAAATTGACTATTTAAGGTGACATTTCAAAATCTGTTTGATTTGCTTGGGAGAAGAGTATTCTTCCCAATTCAATGTTTATCCTGTTTCCCTACATGCCCAGGAATTTATGGATAAGGCACCAAAAAAGCAGCATTCAGAGTTTTCGTGCTGGGGTAACTGGCATCAGTTGGTGGCTTCCTTCTAACTCTGTGAGGCAGTGGAAGCTTTCCAAAGCCAGAGGAGACTGTGTGGGTGGCTACAGGAGCTAGAGGATTGGCGTCCCTCCTGCGCAGCCAGCAGTCACCCTATGAGCTGCTCAAAGAGATCGGCCGCCACTCAGGAAAACCCTGAATGAGTACCTCCCTACTCATCTACTCTGCTCCTGAGGAGTCCTTGAGTCAGCTACGCTTCCCTGGCACCACCCAGACCTTGCAGTTGGAGGGTGAGGAAAAGGGAAAGCAGAAGGGCAGCTTTTCGGTGGCAAGTCCCTTTCCGCTTATTCACCAATTAATCACTGTTCCTGGGCCCTCCCCTGCCAATAAAAGACTAAACCTCTGTGAAACTGGTTATTGGAAGTACCAATAATCACAAAAATCACCTTCCTGCTATGAACAGAGATCAGTAGTTCTGCAGTACAGTTACTGCCCGAAGATAACTGCTGAACTAGTTGGCTCAGTAATATTACTGCTCCCCTAAAGGGTCACTTTGGGGCAAATTTCCTAAGGCAACTTGAGAAGAAACCCTATGTTCAGTCCATAGGAGACTTGTCCAATATCCTACAGGAGATCCTGCATTTAATTCTAAGGCATAATAAACAGATGCCCAAATGCTCACCCCCAGCTTCTAGAGAGGATGGCAACGAAGAGGCAGCATTCTGGTAAGTAGATAAGCACTTCTTAGAGCATGGTGCTTGTGTTACTGCTTTTCCCAAGCTTAACCTCATGTCTGCCCCAGGCCATCAGTTCCTTAGTGATCTCTTCCTGCCCTGCTGCCTTTGAGCATCAGAAATTTCAGAACATGAGGCCTGAGATAGAATCACCACCTGCACCACCAGAAAACGCTCAGGGCACATCTCTGCCAATGCTCTGCCTCCTGCTTCAGCAGTAATCTTGCAGATAGAACAGACACACCTCTGCAGCTTTCACCTCCAGGGCACTCGCCCCCGGGCAGAGCCTGCTTGTCAACTAGCAGCTGGGTAGCAGGTAGGAACCCAGTGCAAGAGTTGCCCCAGCCTCCTTTCTGGATCTCCGAATCAAGCTACCCAGGCCCAACAGCCCTATTTTTCGAAAAAGCTTCTTCCATAATTCCAATGCCTGCACTCCTTTGGGGGATATCAACAAGTGATCATGCCACATGGTAGCCTTGAACTCCTCCTTGAGGGTCCAGGCGAGGGAGGTGATAACACCAGCCTGAGATTCTCACTGGCCCCTGCTCACTCCAGTCTTGACACTTTGGCACAGGAAGCGTCATCCTTTCCCCTGTTCTTCCTGTCCTCTAGTCTGTTTAACAGGAGGCAAAATACTCGTTTCCCCATTTGCCTACCCCCTTGAATTGTGCCTCAAATTCACTTGTATTTTACAGCAGTGTGATAAACCCAGAGTTGGGTGATCCCAGCATTTGTCACACTTGTACCCTGAAGAAGACTGATTCGCTTGGTTTAAGGAAAGGTGACAGACTACAATGTGCCACCACCCCTGACCCCTCTTCTCACAGACAATGTCACAGTCAGGCGACTCAGGGATGAAACAATAAATCATGGTTAACCTTAACTGAGTACCGTGTGTCAGCTATTACACTCCTTTTGGGAGCCTTCCCATGCCTGTGTCACCACCTAGTACATGGAAGAACTAGACGTTGAATCAAGTCTCACACCATACTTTCTCTTCCATCGAAGACAATGCGAAAAACGTGAGCGTATCCTTTGTTGATGGTTTTGCTTTTATTTACAGAAAAATGCTGTGATTGAAAGCCTGCAGGAGCAAGTAAACAACGCCAAGGAGAAGCTAGTGAGGCTGATGTCAGCTGAGTGTACCTATGAGTTCCCCGAGTGGGTTGTGCCTCCTGCCTCTTCTCACAGCAACAATGTCCAGGTCTCAGCCTCTGCCCACAGCCTGGCAGCTCAAGGGCCTTCTGAATGCTTCTCTGACACTCAGAAACATACCACTGCGGCTGCCCAGAACTCCCAGAGTACCTGCTTAAGTGTGCAAAACCTCAAGGGGTCAGGGAAGGACACCGGCGCCGCCCCAGCACAGAAGGAGATGTGTAACTTTAAAGACCTTTCTGGTCATTTAAATTTAGGCTACAGCCAGAAGCCACAGGCTGAGCAAAGCTGGGAGGCAGAAAGAAGAGGCCAGGTACCCATGGCCCCCTGCCAGAATCTCAAACCAGGTGAAGAAGGTGGTGTTCCCCAGAACCAGAGACAACTAGAGAACTCAGAGGAACCCCCAAAGCGGTTATCCAGGGTCAATTCGATGATTAGGGAGAAGCTTCAGGAGGTCCTGCAAGATCTGGACCTGGGCCCTGAGGCTTCCCTTCCTTTCTCTCCCTTTAGTCCCCAGCAGCCTTGGAAGAGCAGTGCTGCCCACAGTACCCAGAAGATGCCCCTATCCAGGGAACTGGGCTTCAGCCCCTACATGGTGAGGAGAAGGCGGGCAGCACAGCGGGCTCGTTCACACTTTCCAGGCGCGGCACACTCATATGTGAGGCATCAGGTGAACAAGACTGTTTCTGGGGCACAGAGCAGGCTAAATGTGCAGAACAAGGACAGCCATAGCCCAAACCCCCAAACTCCTGATTCCAGGACACCAAGACCCTCTTCCAGGAAGCTTTCACCCCTCACAGACCCTCAAGGCAGGCCAGCTACCCTGGAGAGTGGCAAACAGAGCCAGGCAGAGCCCCAAGGGGCCAGAGGGAGCCACGCAGCCTGTCCTCACCCACCCTCTGGTTCTGACCAGACCCAGTGTCCCGCTGCTGCGCACCTGCCCAGAACCTCGCCAGACCTGTCTGAGCAGCAGCGGCAGCGGCCTCTGGGGTCTACCAGCTACCCCGCCCTCCCTTCTCCGTGCAGCTACCTGGACACCGAGTCCAGCAGCTCAGACGAGTTCTTCTGCCGCTGCCACCGGCCCTACTGTGAAATCTGCTTCCAGAGCTCCTCTGGTTCCAGTGACAGTGGCTCTTCAGACACTGACCCTGAAGCTGTTGGGGGTTTGGCTTCCTGGGAAAAGCTGTGGGCCCACTCAAAGCCTATTGTGAACTTCAAAGACGACTTGAAACCCACACTGGTGTGAGCAGTATCCAGGACAAATTGTACCAGGGTCTCCAGGCCACAGACCTGACCTTACCGAGTGTCAGCTATGCTTACTTGTGCACTTCTCCAGCTATGGAAAGGGAGGTGTTACCTGTCTTGTTACTACCTCACAGCATTCCTGCAAAAGACTCAACTTGATGACCACAAAAAATACTCTGGATAAAAGGTGCTAATGGAGCTTAGAGGTCTCTGTCCTGGTCAGCCTATAGTCTACAGAATTAATACCAGGTGCATGACTGGATGGACAGACAGATGGAGGGATGAAAGGACAGTTTCTGCAGAACCAGAGTTGTTGGACTGTGACCCATCAAACTAGCCTTGATGGCCAGGTCTGTCCACCAAAGGCGCCTTCTTCCTTGAAGTCCCACTCCTGGCAGTGGCCAGAGCAGGGATCATTCCTGTTGAAGATTGTGAACCGTTAACCCTAAGTTCCACCTTCTGGTTGGACTGAGCTCAGAGCCACCTCTACACTCCTGTTCAGTTTTCACATCTTTCCACTTTTATGGCCTCTCACTATCATCCCCGAGTGTGTGCACCCAAGGCACCCAGATCTTTTTTCTGGGCTTAGATGTACCTGAGACTTAGACAACTTCCAAGTCCTACAGTCCTTCCCTTTGCTTCTGCCACTGGTACAGTTCTGTACTGGGGAAGCACAGACTGGCAATCCCTTAGGGGGTAAAGGAGACCCCATTGGCCCAGAGGTGCTTTTGGTGCTATTGGGGTTACATGCTCTCCAACAGATATGTAAATCTGTAGAAAGTGGGAGAGTAGGAAGCAAGAAGAGGGGAAGAATGTGATAGGAAAAATAAAACAGGTTTTGAACATTTACCTTGAGCCTCACCCAGTACTTGACCTATCAAACGTGGCTCTCTTGGTAGGTTTCCCTGAGGACACATCTCTTCAATCTTTCTTCTGGGAGTGGCAGGCAGGGCTGAGCAGGCCAGACCATAAAGCAAGCGCAAGCAAGGAAAGCCGAGCCACGCTCACCCCACAGGCAGGCATTGCAAAACTGGGTTCCTCCACTCAGGAAGCAGCCCTGTGCTGCCTCGGGGGCACACCCACACTCCCAAGAGAGACAGGCAACTGGGGAAGGGTGAGTGCCAGGAGTTGTCTGCTGCCAGAGCCACAGAGAAAGCACAGCTGGGTCCACTTCGCTTGTTGCTGAGCTGGTTGCTGTTGACAGGCCGCCCCCTACCCCCACTCCCTGTGTGTGCGTCTTGTGTGTACGTGTTTGTATACGGGAGTTTGGGCCTCATTAGATTTGCTTGGTGGGGCATCGGGCTCCAGATGTCTCAGAGAAGATTTCCCACAGAGTCTCAGGGGCTGCCTCATGAATCTCAGCACTGGACTGGGTCTCCTGATAGCACAGCTCCTTCTATCGTCAAATTTTAAATACAAATATCATAATTTATTCTGTGTGTGGGTTTGTAGTTTCTACTTGTGCTGTTTGTCTGCTGTCCAAGTGATACTTTAATAAAAGAAAAATGGCTCCCAGGGCGATTCTTTTCAGAAACTGTAATCTGATGCTGGGGAGGAGGGGCATGGAGACCAAACCACCCGTGGAGTGGAAATAACAGCCAGCAGAGTTGCCACCAGCTCACCCTAGCTTCCAAGTGTATCTTCTACCAAACTTCCATTTATAACAGATTCTCCGGTGGTTTCCCTGTGTAGCTTCCTATCCCAGAAACACTGGCCTCACTGGGTGGAAGAAATGCTGGAGACCCTCAACTGTTCCACACACAGGAGGTCCTTTCCTCCCTGTATGTCAGCACCTACTGTTCATGAATGTGGAATATGCAGACTCTTGACTTGGTAATCCTCCTGCCCTTCTCACTCTCTCTGCTGCTGTACCCTTGGTCCCCCATCCCAGACTTCCCACACCTCCATCTCTCCTCTATCTGAAATGTCTCCTCTGCCCACACCTACCCCTTGCACCTTGGGAATTACTCATCTTTGAGATGCAAGTGGAACATTCTTTCTCTCTTTAGCTTTTCCTGACTACTCTCAACTAAAATGGACTAACTGCCTCATTCAGTAGAAAAGGATATTTTGGGGTCCGTATCTCAAACTCAGTTATATACAGACTTTCATTATCCATTTTACCTAGACTGACTTCGAAACCCTTGATAGACTTGATTGAGAAATGGAGAATTTACTCCAAATTTTCCTTTTTATCACTTGGTTCAAAAATATGTGTCAAGTGCCACAACTACCTGCCCAAAAATACTGTCCCCAGATTGACCATCTACTCTGTGCACCACCCCGACCCCCACTCTGCTGACTTTTCCCCTAGAACTTTTACCCAACACCAACTAATCCAGTGACAAAATTCTTAAAAGGATGAACATGCCATGACTTTTGGCATGCTCTTGGTTTTTATGCTTTTGAAGAAAAGGCACTAACTTGAGCAAAAGGATCCTGGAAAAGAAAGCACTGCCTCTGTTGCCGTCATCGGGACTGTGCATGTCTCTTGGTTCACTGATCTGGCCTAGACCCAGGTCTGATTCTGACCCAACCATGTTTCCTGCTGGCTGAAATCTTGGGGTTGGAGGTGTCCATCCTAACTCTGAAGTCTGTCCTTCTAGTCTGTGCCAAACTCTTCTCTCCTTAAAGGAACAACATGGCCTGGAGCTCAATGAGAAGGAAAAAGCATCAGATGTAGGAGGCATGTTTTTAAAGAGCAGTATCACTTCTAAAACAGTAAAGAGGAAATCCAATGCAAAATCTCTTGTCTGTATTTATTTTACTATACTTAGATGTGTCTCTTTCACAGATTGTAAGTTCCTGAAAGACACTGAGTGTATCTCCTGCATCTTTGTATCCTCAAAAATAACCATCCAAGAACAAGAACTTTGCATAAAGCACAAGTCAAAGAAATGTTTGGAGGATTGACTTCTGGGAAGATAAGTGTTTCAAACAAAGGAAGGCAAAGAACCTGTTCTGGGGCTGGTGACGCTATAGAAAGAAGGCAGGGCCATCTGTTTATGGCCTTCCAAGAAACAGCATCACTAAATGAGTCAGAAGTAACTGGATTCTGCAAGTGATAGTACTTTACGCCTTTGGGAGAGGTGGGATAGTGATGGGCTTACTAGAAGAGCAAGAATGTTACTGTGATAAAGGCCTTCTCTTACTACAGATGCCTTCTTCATAGCCTTGTAACTGAGCATCCAGTAGTATTGGCAGGACTGTCCATCTTTCTCACCATCACCTTCCTGAGTCCCCTCTCTCAGTGCCCACAACAAAGCTGTTTCCTGGCTGCTGCTGTGCTTTTCCCAGTGGCACCGCCTGGGTTTTGTCAAGGGAGGTCAAATGCAGAGATGGCCTTTGTGGGCTCACAGCAGGAGAGAGCATACTCTGTCCTTGGACTTTGCTCTTCCTCGACTTTATTACCCACTCTGATCTCTTTCTCCCCTAAAATAGTCCTGGTATTAGCATTCCCCAGTCAAACCATATTTAAATAAGGGAGTATCTTGGGATGTTCAATTCACCATTCAGGCCACAAAGGGACAGAAAATGCCAGTATCGTGAGGCTATAAAATAAATAGCCTATTTTGAGCGTGACAAGATCTGAGTCGGTTTCCTACGCACTTTCATTTTTTGACTTAATTGTGTGTGTCTATAGACATAGGCTTAGAGAGAACATGCTTGGGAGGAACCCTGGAAAGGCCTGCAAGTGACTTAGGGAAAATAGAGGATTACAGGGGAAAACAAGAGAAAGACAAGTTTGGAGAACAGAGAGAGATTTGTGATGAAGGAGAGTGGAAGGCAAAGAAAGGGCGCATCCTGCTTAGAGCCGTCAGTAGACAGTGTGGCACCTGACTCTTGTGAGTGCGCTGGTCTGGTTCTGAATGGGAAGAAAGTAAAGCTTCTGTAAAGAAAAGCAGAGGGCCTCCCTGGTGGCGCAGTGGGTTAAGAAACGCACTATGAAGCAAACCGCAGCCACTGCAGCACGAGTTCGATCCCTGCTGCCAGCCAGGGTGGGGACCCACATGGCGTGGCAGACCTCTCCTGTTGTGCCCGCTGCTCCCCTCAGCAGTGTACTTCCATTGATCTGCCTGTTCTGCTCCCTGCTCTCTGTGGTGAATCCTCTCACCCCCCAAACCTCTGGCCTGTACCCCAGTGCTTGTATGCATAAATAAATAAATCTTTAAAAAAAAAAAAAAAGCAGAGACCCTTTTCTGCAGTGTGGCTTTGACTGTTGGTTGATTTCTCGACTTTTTCCTCTAGACTGTTCCTTAAGTCTATAAATTGTTAAAATTATCTTAGTATTACCAGTATTTAGCATGGTGCCTGGTGCATGGTTTATGCTTAGCGGCTGTCTTTCAAAATGAATGAAGAAAAAAAGAAGTGGCCTCACCAGAACCGTTTCAACGAGAATCCAGTGAGGTCACGTGGGAAGCAGGACTGAGAGACCTCATGGCAGATGACAGTGTTATTGATTCACCTACATTTAAATCCCTTGTGATAATACCTGAACCCTTTGTCAAAAGGTGTTTTATATGGACCCTTATTCACTAATTTTTGTATACAATAATTTTCTAGCCCTACTGCAAAACCTGTGCTTAGAATTACCCAGGTATCTGTGCATAATCACATTGACTCAGTTTCCCCAACTGGACTGGCACAATAACACCTATAATTGTTATGAGGGGTAAGTCAATTAATATCTGTGATGTATTTTTGAACTGTGCCTGGCACGTAATAAACATTACATCAGTCTTTGTCTTAGGGAGTTGTTTGGGGAAACAGATTTTTTTTAGAAATCCTCTATTTTTTTTATCTTTCTGCCAAAATCCCCATCTTTGTGTTCAATTTATTCCTGAGTAAAGTGTCTCATAAGCAGATCTGGTAAAATAAGGATGGCCATATTGTTCAGTCCACTGCTTGGGCAACAGAATTTTTTTCCCTAAACCCTTTTTTAGGTCAGGCTGCACTTATTATAAAGAGCACATCCTCTTGTCAGACTCAAATATTATGGAAGGCCCAGAAGGAAAGGGGCAGTTGGAAAGTCAGGAAGTCTTTGTTGTTTTTTTTAAGAGTAGACCCAAGGGCCTCCCTGGTGGCGCAGCGGGTTAAGCAACACACTATGAAGAAAACGCAGCCACTGCAGCACTAGTTCGATCCCTGCCTCTGGCCAGGGAGGGGACCCACATGGCACGGCAGACCTCTCCTGCTGTGCCCGCTGCTCCCCTCAGCAGTGTATTTCAGTCCATCTGCCTGTTCTGCTCCCCACACCTCTGGCCTGTACCCCAGCTCTTGTATGCATAAATAAATAAATCTTTAAAAAAAAAAAAAGAGTAGACCCAAGAGACAGCTCATTTCCTCTGTAGGCATTTTATGTACTTTGTAATAGAAAAATATACAGACTACCTACTATGCGCCACTTAATACTTGCCATTTAATACTTATAACCACCTCCACGAAGTAGTTGTTTCTGTTGATGGATGAGGAAACTGTAACTGGGAGAGGTTAGGTAACTTGCCCAAGGCCACACAACCCGTTAGAGACATAGCCAGAGTTTGAACTGAAATCTAACTTGATTCCAAAGCCCTTTTTGGACTCTGTGATACTGGTTCCAGAACATGTGCTACAAGCATGCTAGCAGAAGACAGGAGGAATTTCAACCCAGCAGGGCAGGGGCCCAGGCTGAGGTTTTCTTAGGACACCAAAGCCTCCTTAGGAAAAGCAAGTTGGTCTGGTTCTGTAAGCCTATTGCAAAATCTTCTGTTGCTGAGTCATTGAACAGTGTCCTGGATGCTGGAAGAGTGCTTTCTAAAGCTACCTGTTGGCTCTCACCTCCCCACCCCCTTCCCCTTTTCAGGCTATTCAAAGCCAAAAGTAAGTGACGCTGAAAATAAGCAAGTTCCTTGTTTAAATAGACCACTGTCTGTTCCCCACAATAAAAGCTCTTTCTCAATTTTTGTGCCCTTTAAGTGGCAGAAAAAGATGATACTGGGAAAGTGGTCCCAGACGATCCTATGATGAATAGAAGCAGTGCAGACCACCGATCTTCTGCCGATACTCAGAGAGGCCACGGGAACGTCAAGTCTCTTCATTGTTCCCCCACTTCTGCAGGATGAAACTTCACCTTGGTTTGGGTGTCGAAACCCCCCAATTATGGAGCCTTACTGTCCCCTAGCCTCAGCTTGCCCACCCCACTTTTCGTTGCACCTGCCAAAGGGGATTACTGCCAACCATCACAGCACCTGGACCAACCAGAGACTCTATACTTTTCCTCACACCAACCCCTCTCCCCTCGCTCAACTACCTCAACCTGAAGTGAACCCTTTGTTCTGACCAGTTCCAACTGGCCTCAGAATTTATTTGGCAAAAAAATCATAGACTCCTGAAATGCTCCCTGACAACAATTCTATTGTTGTCTTGGGCTATTACATAAATCCTTTATTGTTAGCTTTTCACATGTTCATATCTTGCCTCTCCAACTAGATTATGAGAGACTGGAGGGCAAGCACCAGGTCTAGCTTATTGCATTTCCACAATACCTTGCACAGTGCCTGTGACCTTGTAGATCTCAATCAACATCTTAAGGTTTATTTTGAAGACTGGTCAACTTTCTCTTTGCTTCTACCTTTCTATTTGTATCTAGTATTTTGAACAAATAGGAATTCGGCTATTTTCCTCTCAAACTACAAGTTTTGCATTTCAGAAGCTCTCTGCTCTCAGCTCTGCTGCTTAGCCAAGAGTGCATTATATGCCAAGCATTATGATAGTGCCTTACAGATGTTCTCGAAGAAGCTAAGCTAAAAGCTAAAACCAAGTAGTAAGATCCCTAAAACTCTCAACCCAATTTCCCCAGAAGCCTCAAAACAAATAAACCAATAAACAAGACAAGATCCAGCAATGACAAAACTACATCTCAATGGTTCTATCTATGACCATGGACAGGAAGCTGAAGTCCCAAAATCAAGAGACCAGGTTAGTTTATCAGCTGTTGCTACTGCTCCCACCATAAAATGTAGTAGGGAATAGGAAACAGGATACAGATCTGTCAACACATTCTTCTGATGACATAAGCAGGCACTTTTTACTCTCAGGAAAAGGAGGCCATACCAGTGGAATGCAGCCAGATGTCTTATTTCCAGCATGTATCCCCATCACTCTGGAACTACGAAATTCTCATGATCAGGTCAAAGTAGCCTGGGCCTTGCAGCCAGAAGCCACTGCTGTCAACCCATAGACTAAAGGGATTTCTTCCCTCTGAAGTTCTGCCTGCAGTTTCTGAGACATACTGATAAAGGGTCTTGACAGTCACAAGTTTTTAAGTTCCCAAGGTGACTTTCATCTGCATCCAGAGTTGAAAGCTCAGAAGCTTTGGAACTGGCCTGGAACAAACCCACTCCTGCCTCAAAGTTGCCCCAGGTATCAGGGAAGACAAATGGGTTGTGAATATCCTCTACTCCCCCTACACTCTCTCCTCTCCCTTCATTTCAAGTACAGGTCCCTCCTTTTCCACGTACACCCTGGGCCCACTGTGCTCATCCTCTGTAGCTCTTATAATCCACACCTATCCAGCACCTACTCCATGGTGGTGAAACACAGTTCTTGATAGGGCATGCTTGGCTCGGAGAATGGAGCCATTCTTTGAACCTTTTTAACCTTTTTATGTTCTGACAGGGATGCGCGTGGAATGCTCTGTACAAAAAAGACAACGTGAACATTGAAGGAGGGACAGAAGGGAGAAGAAAGGATACATTTTTATACAACAAATATTTATTTCACATATAACCTGAAACTAGTGGAGAAACAGTGAACAAGTTAATATTGATAAAGTTATTTCCCAAAGAATGGTAACAGAAAATAAATAAACCAAGGTAAAGATATGGGAAATGAATGAAAATATAAGTGAAAGAATGAATGTGTAAATGTCTAATAAACGCAAACTATGCCAATGTTTAATTGACATCAACCCAGGCTTTTCCTCACAAAGTTGTACAAGCAGAAAGGGGGACCCTAGGTGTCTACATGAGTTTTCTGGGGTTGTCATAACAAAGTACCACAGATTGACTTAAACAACAGAAATTTCTTGTCTCACAGTTCTGAAAACCAAAAGACTAAAGTCAAGGTATCAGAAAGGTTGAGTGAGTCCTAAGGCAGAGGTCTGTGAAGAAGGGCTCTATTCCAGGCTTCTCTCTCTTTTGTGCACTCCAATGACCCCACTTAAACTTAATTCCCTCTGTAAAGACCCTATCTCCAATTAATGCCAGTTGGGGTAGGGTTGGGGAAATGTGAAGGGACTACGACTTCAACATATGAATCTTGGGAAAGCACAGTTCAACCTATAACAGGTTCCAAACCATTCACCTATCACTATTCATATAGCATTCAGGAATCACCTCTTAAAGATTATTATATTTGGGCCTCCCTAAGTGGCCTAGCAGTTAAATCTTAGCGCTGTCTGCTATCTCTACTATCACAGCCTGAGTTCCATGCCTGGCCAGGGAGCTGGCCCACATGTGGTGCAGCAGATGTCTCCTGTCTCAACCGCTGCTCCCCTCGGCAGTGTATTCCAGTAGATCTGCCTGCTCTGCTCCTCATTCCCCACTGTCTCTGGTGAATCCTCTCACCCTCTGAACTTCTGGCCTACATCCCATTTCTTCTATAAAATAAATAAATAAAAATAAAATTCTATCACTAAACTTTAAAGAAAAAGATTATTATACTCAGTAGTTACCTCCTTACGGATGAGAACTCTGTCATTCACACTTATTTCTCAAGTCACTGGGATCATACCCGGCACGTGGAAGATTGTTCACAAATATTAGATTGAATTTATTTTTGTTCAAGAAAACTGAGAGCCAAGAGTGAAATAGGTTAACCCAGGATATCAAGAAAGGTTGATAGCCTGCAGCAATTCCTGGAACTCTCTGAGTCAAAGGAAATTATGTTTCCATGACACAGAATCTGTCTCTGGATTTCTTAATTAGGGGTATTTGCATGATGAGAGGAGACTTGTTTCTGAATAGTCATTGCTCGCCTTCTCTCAAATCAATGGACTCCGCTCCTGACATCAGAATTATCTCTGCAGCAACTACGTGAGTCATAGAAGATTCAGCTCCCAGTAAGGAATAAATAGCAGGAAAAGGTGAAAGTATCTTTAGAGACCCCTTACCATGATGTGCAAAGGAAAAGGAGGGCCCACAGCTTAGCTTCTCAGTTACCCAATGCAAGCAAAAAACCAAAAGGCTACTAAACCAAGTCTCTTCCCTCTTTTCAGGCAATGCTGCTACTTCCTTTCCAGTTGCTCATCAGAGGTCTCCCAAGCTCCGCTGCCCGGGGTGCCCAGCCTCAGGCCCTGTACCAACTGTGAGAAACTCAACATCTTGAGCTCAGTAGCTCCAGGTGAAGCATGACTTCTCAGGCAAGGTCATAGCGAAGATACAGCTTCTGCCTGGCTCTTTCTCTCTGAAGACAGCATGGATGTGAGAGGTGGGAGTTCTTACCATATCCTGTCTGACATTCATGGGGTCTTGAAGTTTTTTTGTGTGCTTGCATTGTCTCATCGAGGCTTCAGTTACGGTGTCTCAATCTAGCCACCAGGGAGTCTCTGAATGGGGATATACCTAAATTCATGCTTCCCATGTCTTCTTCTAGTACTAAAAGCATTAAGTGAAGGTTACAGCTGTAGGGTCAGCAAACAATCAGGTCTTTCCACCCTCCCACCACTGTGATGATGGACACCTGTGGTGCTGCGAGCATTCCAGGGTGGGCATGCGCAAGTGAGCGCACCTGAGTTTGACATGGGCTTAAATGGGCGGCGTCATGAGGACACCAGGACCCACAGTACCGGCCAACAGCGAGAGCACCAACGAGCAGCAATGAGAGTAGAAAGCAGCTGAGAGGGTGAGATGCGCCGGGGGTGGGGGCTGGGAGGCTGGCACCCATGCCTGCCATTTACCTGGCCACCACTGACAATAAAAAGCATGAAAGCCACCGAGGGCTCCAAGACTCCCTTCCTTGACCGGTCTGCCCAGAACCATCCCGAACCTTCCTCCTGTGCCGCCACCTTTCCTGCCTCTACAACAGCAAAGAGAGCTTTAGAGAAAGGCAGCATTCTTGAGATCTACTTCAGATAATCAAGAAAAAGTAGTTAGTAGGCTAAGCAGGAAAGGGTCCCATGTCTTCTCTTTATCAATTGGCAGCCTACATCAGGTATCTAGTCCTCCAGGCTAGACTCCAAGCAAAACCCTCAGAAAGACTTTTGTAAGGCATGTCAACCAGAACTCCAAACAATAATAAGGACGAGGACCTTTTCCTTATATTGCTGGGAAGAGGCTACAGAAGAACCACAATGCAACTGAAAATGGTTAAAAGCAATTAAGGATTGTTAGTAATGTCTCTGAGGGAAAAACAGACTTGCCATGACTGAAGCCCTAAACTTCAGGTCCCAAGGGCGCTTTGGGGAGAAGACTTTTAAAGCAAATGCACACGGCTTATTACAAGATTTTATGCAGGAAGTTGGTCTGGACCATTTGGGGCTGAAGGGAATTTTTTTTGCCTCTCTGGACTGCTTAATGTTTTGTCAAATGGAGAAGATATTGCCAGAGACCTGCAAGATCACTCAGAATTTTTTGAAATTTGGCTTTTTATCTTAATGGTAATATAAAAGTAATTCTTAGCTTTTTCTGAATCATTTGTATGACATTTTAGATGTGTCCCATGAAATTTTATTACCTAAGTTTGCATTTGTGAATATTTTCATAAAAAATGAAGCTCAAATTGTATCAAATTCTACTGTATAAGGGAGGATTTTGAATTGGTTCATATGTTAAAAAGTGGTGAGAGAGTGGGCCTCCCCTGGTGGCGCAGTGGGTTAAGCAACGCACTACGAAGCAAATCGCAGCCACTGCAGCACGAGTTCGATCCCTGCTGCCGGCCAGGGAG
>JAGFMF010011454.1:858619-869164 GCA_019455555.1 Galemys pyrenaicus | reverse complement strand
CCACCCTCAGGTCCCAGTAATCCACTCTTCGATAATCATCTTATCAGATTTGTGGTTCTGGAACACTGGTGGTCTGGAGTGGGGGTTGGAGTCCACACACCCATAATCCATTTAGGACCACCTTTCCCCCTAACAGTTCCAGAAATTCCTCTTTGAGACAGCCTTTTTCCTAAGGGAAACCTATCAGGATAAGCTACCCTTCCATGACTCCTTTCCCACCTGGAAGAGTTCTTGCTTCCAGACCATTTTTCTCTGAAGCCTTTTCAAAGTCCTTTCCCAAATCTTAGCCCAACCCTCTCACCAGGTAAGTTCAAAACAGATATTTGTCAGTTAAGTATAGAAAAATAAATGAACAGATGAAACTAAACCCAAACAAACCCTACAAACATGACTGCAGATTTGAGGTACTAGAGAAGAGGATGTAGGAACAAAGCATGGACTGAGGTGGGAACCTATTTCCCTAAATTTCAAGTAGTGTTGTAAATCAATGTTTCCTAAATTAAATAAAAACAAAACTCTTTAAATAGAATTTTAAAACAAATGTTTGAAATAAAGTTACTAATGCATTGAAACATCTTTATATTGTTATTTGTCCACACTCATGTCCTCCTCCCGAGAGGCTGAGTGTCCAGAAAATAAGGATAAGATTTTATTTATTTCTGATTCCCAGAAATAATGCCCAGCCCAGCTAGTTGCCAATTCCCACCTGAACAGTATGTGGAGACTGAAAAGAACTCTGTTACCTTATCTGAAATTCCCAACAGTCCAACTGAAGTAATTTCACACTGAACCATGTGAGCAACTTCACATCATCTCTTCTGCCCTGTCCAGGGATCTAAGGAACTGAATCATAGCCAATATCTGTAGGTAGGTGGGTGAGGAACGGGGTGTGTGTAGGTGAGTATTTGAGAAGGTTATGTGTAATGTGGTTTCTTAGACATTAATCAGTTCCAATATCTCTGCTCATAAAAAAATGTTATCTCTCTGAGAGGAGATTACAAGGGTCAAATAGATAAGGCCATTTCCATTCATCTTACAGGTGACTTCCTTTCCAGTTGCAAGAAAATTATGTCTATAAAAGGGAATCTGAGTTCTTGAACATTATCTCTCTGCTCTGCTTCCTTCAAAGTCTTGCAGCTCCAAGTGTAGTTTTTGGTACCAGCACCACCTTGTCAGGCACCTTTTGGATCTGCTGAATCAGAACCTACAATTTTACAAAGTTTAAAGGTGATTTACATTCACATTAAAATGTGAGAAGACTGATCTATAGCATACTTTAAGAACTCAGGATTTTGTAGTAGGTGTGGTGTTTCTGTAAACTTCGGGTTTTATATTTGGTCCCAAGAACTCAAAATCTCAGTGGGATTAGTCCAATTCTACATGCTTGAAGGGTTTTTCAGTATTTGGCAATGTTAGTATTAACACTAATGCTTCCTCAAGATATTGGGAGTTAACTATAAAACTCCACCTGATAAAATCTGGACCCCGGGCCTGGGCCTCTGTCAGGCCCTTGGCAGATTTCTCACCATGAACCAGGCCACGGTACCTTTGGCTGCTTGAAGTAGTGTACAGACCAGGCAAAGACAAAACAAAAGGTTTCTCATAGGCTCTGCAGGGCCACTGCCGTCAGGTGGGGTTTTTTTAGTAACTGCATTAGACAAGTCTGAGAATTAGCAAGCCATTTGGGGTTACAGCCTGGGCTTATGAATGATATTCATGAAATCCGAAGAGGCTCCTGACTAAACTGGTAAACCCCAGGAATTTTCCACAGGGCAGCTTGCCCAGCAAGGTTGACCAAGGGCTAACCCCAATCACACTCTACTCGCTGTAATTGGTACAAGACATTGTTCCCAGGTCTTCCTGAGGTCAGAGGAGTTATGGATCAGAGCAGAGTATGTTCTTAGAGATGATAGCAATTGAGTTCACTTGGAAATGAGGCCATGCCATTCATGAATGTACAGGTTGCTGACGTTTAATGAAGTCCACACCTGGTAGACAAACATCCATAGGACAAGACAGCAGGTGCGATCTGGGTTACACATGTAGTGTGCTCAGAGCCAGCTAGATATGGCGGGTTTCATGAGGGCCTGCAGGGTATTGTGCAGGGACCAGGATCTCTATACTGGATTTGGCAATAAAGCCAGAACTGGCACTCAGAAGCAGGCAGAGAATGTTCTCCTGTGCTAAGAAAGTTGCAAGAAACAGAATAAGGGAAGCAAAGAAGTGACATACTTTCATAAACTTTCATAAAGATACTTAGCGTAAATCAAATAACATGAAGTTCAAGTTGATAAAAGTGGGATGTTTTGGAGTTTTGAAACTGAAGACTTACTCCTACAACTCCGCTTTACCCTAAGCTGATCTTGAGATCTAGAGAATTTGTATCATTTAGTTTCTTCTTTTATCGTTTTCTTGCTATTCGGGAAGCAACTCCTCTCTCTTCTCCTCACTGAGGTCTCAGGTCCTAACAGAACCCTTTCGTCCTCTGCCTCCAACCACACTGGTTTTTCCTAGCAGAGTCTGAAGGGGCCCAGTGTGTCCCTAGTGTGAAAACCATCATTGACTATGAAGTGTTCAATCAGAAGTTGTTCCCAGACCAATGAGAACAATGTGTGCCTTTAACTACACACACATATGTATATACACACACACACATCTGATTATGCATTAAATTTTATGGTAACAGTTTAATAACTTTTTCATACTTACAATATTTTTGAATTCTGTAGTAATGGCTTGTCTATTTGTTATTAAACTGTTACTATAAATGTTACCCATAACTTCTTCACTTACATGCAACTATTTTTAGCTCCATAATTCCCATGTGCCTTAAAATGATAAATAAACACATCTGAATATAGCCCATGTTGTCCCAGACCACACCTGTCTGAAATAAAATAGAGTCACAGTAATAGTAAAAATGGCATTTCTCTGGCTCTGTTGTTACCTTCAATTGTGGGAAATCTGACCACTCTCAAATTCTACCCAGCTATTTCTAGGAGTCTCTAAGCAGGGGTAGAGATGGGGTGGTCTCTTGTATTTTCCCGAACAAGTTTTTTTTCATTAAGAAAGTGACATCTACTGCTCCTCTGTTTCTCCCTGTTCTGGAAACTGGTATTTTCTCTTGTGTGTCTCCACACCCAAACTAATAGTACTTCCTTAACATCGCTACCCCATAGCTAACTCTCAAATCACAGACCCATTACAGCTTAGAGTCATCACAAGTTTCTTCCCTTGCACTTTACCCCTGCACAGGGACTCTCCCTGTCCCACAAGTCTCTGGTTCTCCAACATGATCCCTAAGTACAAGGATAAGGGACAAACTGAGTGAAGGATCAGGTGCTGCACTTCGATACTTGCAGAACTTACAGTGGGGCAGACTCCTGGGTGGATCCATGGTAATGTGTAACCAACAATGCTGTAGAGAAAGCTCCCCATCCAGAAACACCTTCAGGATTCAGGTGGTGGAGAGTGGCATTAATGTAGGGGAAAAATCTTAAAAATGTATCAATATTTAATTAGTTTAAAACTTCTCTGACTCCTAGCAGCACTTTCCTAATTTTCCCTTGCCCTTCCAAACTCATCCTGGGCAGAGATTTCAAAAACAGCACTTTAAAATTTATGATCCTGCCCCTTCCTGACTGTAAGTGCTGGGATTACCTGGATGTCGTTCTTATCCAATAGAGCCTCCACCCGCCCCACCACTACACACACCTTAAGTATCAACATGGACGTGGGCCAACAGTCTTGAAATTATATCTGTTTATCTAGACAGATGGACTATGAGTGGGGCTAATGCCACACTGGTAGGCAAGGAAGGTACAGCAGCAGACAGAGACGTTGTAAGTCAGGTGGTTGCCATCTGTAGCAGCTGCTCAGTTTGAGACCATCTGTTCATCCTTGGCAGGTATGGTAACTGGGTCTCAATTCTTGGGGAAAGATGGATAAGAGCTAGACCTTACTGGACTTCGTTTGAGCAGACCTGAAAGAGGCAGGGGAATAGTCATGCAGATACCGGGAGAATAGTTTTCCAGGCAGAAAGAAGGAACCAAAGATCAGTGATTTTGAGGAAAGAATGAACCTAGATGGTTCAAGGAATATCAGAGGCCAGTGTGTGGCTGAAACAGAATTGTTCTATTTAAATTAAAGGCACTGCCTTTAAATTTGAAAACTATAGCTGCATATATGAAATAAATACACAGATTCCATGGGCAAGTAGACAATGGCTAACCCTAAACAATCCACCTGAGAACAAATGTAACGTCAGGTCAACACTTAGAATATTTATGTAACTTTTGTCCTGCTGCAAAAATCAAGTATTCAAGTCACGTTTTCTTCCCAACAAGTTCCCCTGTCATACACCTACCATAAGGTATTACAATTTCCTATATCCCCAAGTAGACTATCAGTTTTGTAAGTGAAAAAACTGTTTCTGTATCTGCTGGGTTTACAGTTTTCCTCTGGAGTCTACTATCACTCCTTGCATTCATAATGGCCACTCTTGGGCATCTATCAAAAGAACATAATGGCCTTTTTTTTATGGTGCTCAACCAAATTCCAGGAACAGCTGTAAACATCTCACTCGCTTAGTCTTCACAGTGTGCTTTTATGCCTTTGCGATAGGTGCCACTGTTGTCACCGATATTAACAGAGTACTGCAGCACAAAGAAAGAAAGTGGCTGTAAACTTTATGTCAGACCAAGAATTTGAACCCAGGCAGTATGGTGCTAGCATCCTTAACTTAAATTAGCATAGTATCTTTTTATAAATGTGCTTGGGTGTTGTGCAGTTTTTACAGTTGCTTGTAATTTGGAAATTTAGTTTTTCATGGTTGAGAGTCCTAATTAAAATATAATATTAAAGTTAATGGAAATAATAAGGGAAATAATTCTGTGTACAAAGAAAGTAAAATGCTTGTATTGTTTTTTTTTTTTTTAAAAGGAAGATGTAAGGAATGGAGATATTTTTGCTGAGGAAAAAGAGACTTAGTTTCAAGATAAAATTAATTATTTTTTAAATGGGTGATATAAGAAAATGGGAAAGTAAAATGAATCTGTAGAAAGTTTGTGAGAAAGGAATATCTTAGGACATAGCTCAACCTGGGTAAGGACCAATAAATTATTAGGAGGATTTTTTTAAATTAAGTTTTAGTGTTAGTGATATACTTAGAGAAAATCGAATTTTAATTTCTTTCCTCTGCTAAAAGACAAAAGTCTTTTAAACTAATAGTTTTGAAACTATTAAAACTATGCTTTTAATAGAAGATTGCAAGCTGTTTAAATAATCTGAAGGCCTGATGCTTCAAGGCCTATGCTTAGCTCAACAGAAATCTAGTCCTGTCAATAGTGCCTGGAGCTGAGGCTTGTCAGAGATACAGTTACTTTAAAAATCTTTGTCACTCTGGGCACTTAAGTACTTTTTAAGTACAAGTGTTCTTAAAAAGTGTGTGAAATTTCTTAAAAGTCTGATAAGACTTGTGTTATTACTGATCAGTTCTGACTCTTACTCTAAAATATTATATGTCAAAAATGGAGAAAACTTCCTTTTCAGTTGTGTTTTAATCAGGTCTTTAATTAAGGTTATTTTCATCTTTTGTCACTTAAAAAAGTTATTTATTCTGATACTCTGTATTCAGAGAATTTCAGGGAAAAGAAATTTTGCGAATACTCTAGAAATACAGGTACCACAGAATACTCAGATACGTAGAAATACAGGTACCACAGAATACTCTAGAAATACAGGTACCACAGAATATTCTAGAAATACAGGTACCACAGAATACTCAGAAATACAGGTACCACAGAGTACTCAGAAATACAGGTACCACAGAATACTCAGAAATACAGGTACCACAGAATACTCAGAAATACAGGTACCACAGAATACTCTAGAAATACAGGTACCACAGAATACTCAGAAATACAGGTACCACAGAGTACTCAGAAATACAGGTACCACAGAATACTCAGAAATACAGGTGGGTATGATGGTGGAATCTTGGCATGGCCTTGATCCCTGAGAGACCATTAAGAGTTCATTCTGGGGCCTTCTGGTGGCACAAGGGGTTAACCTGCAGCACTAAGAAGCTATCCACCGCCACTGCAGCATGAATTCCATACCCTGCCAGCCAGGGAGGTGATCCTCTTGGCACAGCAGACCTCTCCTGTCCCACCCACTATTCCTCTCAGCAGTTCATTTAGTAGATCTGCCTGTTCTGCTCTCACTCTTTGTTTATGGTGAATCCTCTCTCACACACACACCCACACACCTCTGGCCTATACCCAATCAATAAATAAATCTTTTAAAAAAAAGAGTTCATTCTAAGAGTCTTTCTGAACAGTACCAGCAAAGCAAATTAAGTTTATATGTTTATTTTTGTTTACTATGCTTATACCCCCCAAAAAAAATGTCTTTATTAGAATTAGACTTAATTTTACAAATGAATACAACAATATTATTTGGTAGAACTGGGGTGAATCAAAGTGAAGAGAAAAATGTGTTTCAGTGACTACTTTTCTGTGAATATCAGATTCTAGTCCTCTTAATCATTTTTTAAAAGATTTATTTATTTATGCATACAAGAGCTGGGGTACAGGCCAGAGTCATGGGAGATGAGAGGATTCACCAGAGATAGAGCGAGGAGCTGAACAGGCAGATCTACTGAAACACACTGATGAGAGGAGCAGCGGGCACAGCAGGAGAGGTCTGCCTGTGCCACGTGGGTCCCCTCCCTGGCCGCCGCAGGGATCGAACTCATGCTGCAGTGGTTGCGATTTGCTTCATAGTGCGGTGCTTAACCCACTGCGCCACCAGGGAGGGCCCTCTTAATCATTTTGAGGTTTTTGTTTGCTACCTATAAACTGCACTGGATCCTGAATTTTTCTAATTGACTTTCTATACTGTTTCCAGTTTTTCTCCCAATTTGTACTGGATTGATTGAAGAATAAAACTTTCTTTTTCTGAAACAATGCAAGCTGGAAATAGAGTACTTGGTGTCAGTTTCAGGGAGATCACTGTGTGTGGCATTGTGTGGCTGTGTGTGGACATTCCTTATAATTTTTGCTATTTTTCTAAATGCCTGATGACTGAAAATTTCAAAGAGGAAAAATCACTGCCTTTTCTCACCCCATATGAGGATGTTTTTGTTACAGGGCAGGGAGAGGGGCACCCTAGAACCCCCAAACCTGCTCTCTCTAAATAGGTTCTGCCATCTGTCACATCAAGACAAATATATAAGGCCTTTAATGGAAAGGAACTTTCATACAACTAGGGAACAATACAGAAAAGACAAATAACATAGTTACTAAGTCACACATCTAAGGTTACCCATCTCCTTGAGGGTAAAAGTCTAGCTAAATAGGATTGGCCCAAAGGGAGGCCCAAAAGCCTGCCACACGCCTAAAGGAACTTTCAGTGGAAACCCACAGAAAAGTCAGAAAGAGTCAGACAAATCTGGGAGGAAAAGAGCAAAATTAAAATCAAGATGAAACTGCCATTATTAAGTTCCCCAAAGGTCTCTTATTCACATCTGTTCTAACCAGTTCAAGACCAAGAAGCAAGTACAGTTTTTTCACAAGTCCCTCTGCTCCAGGTGCCTCCTCCATCCCTCCTTGCTGCTCTCCATCCTGATTCCTTTTTCCTCCCTTCCTTCTGTCCTTCTATCTCCTCTCCAGCATCTTCTTATCCCTGCTCAGCTCTACCCCACTTAGGGTAGAACTGGGATTCTGGAACTTCCCTTTTTCCTGAGGACTACTCTGTTACATTTTGACCACGACTTCTAAAAACCTTCTTCATTGACTTCTCTCAAGATTCCTGACTAGACTTGCTATTTGCTTCAATCTTTAACCTCTTTTTCTTTTGATTCCAAATAATGCCTGTTATTTTTGCTTGATATAGGTTTGACTTTGGATGTACCTATAGCACTGCCTCCAGAAATTGCACTGATCTATTCTCAGGAGCAAAAGATTGGTTATATGAGATAATTAACTCAACATAAGAATTTGGAATTTCTTGAAAATTTCTGAAGGTAGGACTATAGAGGGGCAAAAAATCTGCCTCCTTAAGATATGCCTTTTTGACAGATTTGATTTCATGGGACAGATTCTAAAGGCTGAGAAGAGGTTGCCTTTAAAAATATATTTATATATAACCTTCTGTAAAGATGTGTACCAGGAAGATCTAGTCTCCTTATCTCTTTTCAATGGAAAAGGCATAATTTAATATGTATACTTTTGTCTATTGTGCTTTCCCTGGTAACCTCCCTAACTGACCTTCCCTTTCTTTCCACCCCTCACCCAAAGTTCTTCTATCTTAGCTAAGACATTTAATTAAGCTTTATCTTAGCTAAAGCCACATAGGCAAGTTACCCAGTCATACTAGATCTCTCCCATGTATACAAGAGGTATTAATGTTATTATTAAACTTCTTTTTAACACTTTCTCTTATCAACAAATAAATAAGTAAATGTGCTCCATAATTGTCAGGTATGAGATAAAACTTAGTATTTATCAAATTAACCAAAATAAAAGAAATAAAACCCTTTGTTGGAGAGGCTGTGGGGAAGCAAGCACTGTGGCCCATCCCTCAGAATCCAAGGACTAAGATTCTTTGTATAGAACAATCTGCACAGGTGTTAAGAAACAAAATTCACAGTTTTGGAGAGTTAATTGACTTTATTAAATGATTCATGAATTGATGAGCATCTAATCTGGATATTGCCACTGTTTACACAAAATAGAATATATTTATAGTAGAAATAGGGTGTGACAAGGTTATTAACAAAAGAAAAGATTGAGATAAACTCTTTTTCCTTTAGGTTAAGACAGAGTCTTCTTATGCCAATGGGTCCTCTTATCTCACTGGGACTGACTAGGAAACTTAAGTTTGATTGATTTAGATTATACTTCTGGGAGACTTTAGTAGGTGTTAAGTTTAGGGATGGGGGTGGCTGGGGAGGCTGGCATCAAGGACTCCATTTTAGGTCTTTGTTCTATTTCTAACAATCTCCCCCCTCTTGATTACACTCTTGGCCTAACTGAAGTTTTGATCAAAATCTAAGGTATCTGTGTCGCTCCCAGCTACCACTGTTACAGGGCAACCCTAATATAAAATGGGTTTCCCTAATTGGGTCCTCACCTGCATGCTTGAAAGGCACTTATAATAATCGCCAACTTCAGGCACACAAGACAAAGGTAATGAAGGGCTTTATTTACAAAAGAAGGGGAATAAAGTAATGACTATCACAAGGAGAAGACAGGAATACGAATCTGTAAATATCCTACTAGATCCTCCAAACTGGAACACAACAGCACGTTGAGAGCTGGCTCCAAACCAAGAGAGACCCCAAGGCCCACATGACTGGTTTTATACCCAGCCTGGCTGCTTAACTCCACCCTCTGGTCCCAGTGATCCACTATTTGATGATAACCTTATGGGATTTGTGGTTTGGGGATATTGCTGGTCTGGAGTGGGGGGTTGGAGTCCATAAACCTATTTGTGTAATCCCTTCAGGATGACCTTTCCCCCTAACAGTACTGAGATGCAAATTTCCTTGGGATTGGGGTTGTTTACCAGAGACTGGGAAATGTACCCTCCAAGTGTCAGCATCTGCCACAGGAGAGAAGGGCTTGTTACAGAAAGGAATTGTTACAGTTATCTCAGTAAAAGGAGGAGGTTGCACATTCCCTGCCCCACCTAGTGAAGGGTGGAGCAGAGCTGGGAGGAAAAGCTAAAAGGAACTTGGAAGGGGAGAGACAGGAAGAGGTATGTGGAACATGGACAAGTAAAGAAGAAGTACTGCTTGCTGACTGGCTTTGGACTTGCAACATGGACTTGGGAAGTCATGGATGAAATATCTGGGTGAAGGACACTTGATGAAGCTATCATTAATTTGATTTGTACTCTGATTTTGCTCCTTTCTTTACAAATTTGCCTGGCCTTGTCTGCCCATTTACTATTGTTCCCCACCAAAAGTTGCCGTAGACTTGTGGCAAACTTTCAGGACTTAGCAACTTCATTTTGGGCCAACCCTGTTTGGCTGGGCTTTCACCAATGAGGGGATGGGTAAGTTTGGGTGTTTTCTTGGGAAAACTATTTTCCTTTCTTCTTTTCTCATTCCACGAACACTAATTCTGTTAGGGGAAAATGTAGTCCTGTTTGAGTTATACAAATAGGTTTATGGACTCCAACCCCCCACTCCAGACCAACAATACCCAAAAACTGTTACAGGGCAACCTTAATATAAAATGGGTTTCCCTGATTGGGTCCTCACCCGCGCACTCAGAAGACTTTTATATAAGTCCCAACTTCAGGCACATGTGACAAAAGTTATTAAAGGGTTTTATTTTACAAAAGACAGGGAATAAAGTAGAAATATCACAAGAAGAGAGGGATACAAATCTGTAAAAATCCTACCAGATCTTCCAAGCTGGAACACAATGGTGTATTTGTTACAGGGCAACCCTAATATAAAATGGGTTCCCCACACTGGGTTCTCCACCCGTGCGCTCAGAAGACTTAAAAGTCCCAACTCCAGGTACACATGGC
>JAGFMF010011454.1:818618-853731 GCA_019455555.1 Galemys pyrenaicus | reverse complement strand
TGAGGTGATGGTGCACGGGTGAAATGGTGGTGGGTACCCCCTGGGGACTACAAATGATGTCAAATATAACTAATAATAATAAAAAAAATTAATGAAAAATAAATAAATAAATAAATAAATAAATAAATAAATAAATAAATAAATAAATAAATAGAATCTATATTGGGTTAAAGTCTGAAAAGCTTGAACTGGCATCCAGTTCAGGGAAAATTAGGTGAGAACTCATCTCATCTAACAATTGAACCCCTAAAAGGGAACTGGGGGATAAAGCAAAAAAGCCAATGTAGCTTTATTTAAGTTCAATGAAATCTATCCACAAAATTCCATTTCCATCTTCTCTTTTATATAATGATATCTATTGAATACCTTGAACAGTCAGCCATAAGATAGAAAGAGTGCCTAACCCTAGAAGCAGTTAGCAATTATAGTGAAATGGTAAGTAACCACATAGTGTATTTTAAAATAAGTAGAGCATATGAATCGCAAATGAGATTCTCTACATTTATTGTATAATAGCCTCTCAAGATAGTTATCTACATTTACTGCTTTACTGTTGCTATAATTTGCTAACTTATTTCTTAACCACTTGCAACCTGATTCTGACTTCACTGAAATTATTTTCTCCACGGTTATCAGACTGTTTCCTCATTGAAAATGTTAGTAACACCTTAACCATTTTTGTTCTTTAGGTGCTTTCAGCTGCATTTGATGCAACTGATTTATCTTTTCCTTTCTGCAATAATGTCCTGCCTTGATTGATCCAAAATTAACTAATCAAGTTTTTCTTATATCTTCTGAGCACTCCTCTCTCTCTTTCTAGGAGATTCTTCCTCCAAATATCCATGATATGTGGCTAGTGTTAAAGGTTTTATTCTTAGCCATGTCTTTTTTTGGTTGAGATGCTCTTCAACATTCTCATTCTCTGGGGAAAGCTTCAAGTATTTGTGCTGATGACTCACAAATCTACATTTCAGCTTTGTGTTCGAAACCAAAATGCTAAAAATGCCCAACTTCTTTCTAGATATTCTCAGGCATTCAAATTCAACATATCCCAAAACATGCTTTTTGTCAACTTAACATTTACTCCCGAATTTTCTAACTCATTTAACAGACTTACCATTTTCTCAAACATCTAGTTAGAAATAATGCTGCCTTTAATATTTCCCAATGTTTCTATGTACTATACTATGATAAGTATAATATATGCATCATATTATATGTTAAAGACTTTTTCTTTTTTAAAGATTTTACTTATTTATGCATACAAGCACCAGGGTATAGGCCAGAGGTGCGGGTGGTGAGAGTATCCACCAGAGACAGAGTGGGGAACAGAACAGGCAGATTAACTGAAATACACTGCTGAGGGGAGCAGGGGGCAAAACAGGAGAGGTCTGCTGCACCATATGGGTCACCTCCCCAGCTGGGGGCAGGGATTGAACTCATGCTGCAGTAGCTGCGGTTTGCTTCACAGTGCATTGCTTAACCTTAAGGAGTTGTATACTTGCTTCAGAAGAGAGAGTGAGGTAGGGTGAAGCTGAAAATTGACTCCTAATTCTTAAGTGACTGTAAGTGACCTGATGAGAAAGTGCGCTAACAGTCACTAATCAGTGGAGTGCAGGTCCCTCTGATAATGTCTCATGTGTATTTCTCTTTTTGTCTCTTCCTGACCACTTTGTTCTAGATTATTGTAATAACCTCCTAAATGTAAGATCTTGGCTTAGCTTTCAAAATTTTATCTACACAAGTCAAGATGAGAGATGTGAGCACAGTAGATTATAGCAGCAGGTAAAATGAGTAGAAAGCAGGTGGTTAGGTGACAAAGAAACATGAGGTAACAATGTGAAGTGAAACTCCATTAAATTACGTGATCTCAGGTTACACTGTAAGACCTAGAACAAAAGAGGCAATCAGACCTCTATTTAGTGGGTGCCATGGTGTTTGAGCACTGCCTTCTGTTCTTGGAATAACACAATAACACATTGCCTCTACTTTGTCATCTCTCAGAATGTGAAGGGTCCAAAGTTATATCTCAGGAGGAATTATTGGTCAACTTAGATATTGAACCTGAAGAAACACAAGTGGTTATCACAGTTGTCTTCAAATATATAAAAATCTGCCTCATGGAAATCTAGTAATTTCATCAGTGTTGTCCTGAGATGGAATGCATTCATTTCAGCCAATATTTACTGTATAACTACTCAGTTCTAGGGATTGAGGCTACACGAAAGACAATTCAACCCCTACCCTCATGGAGCTTGAGTTCTAGTCTGACAGATAAGGAGCAAATAAATAAATGAATGAATAATATAGCTTTAGGAAGTGATGGTATAAGCTACGGTAGGAAACATAATGTATCTGTTGCTAGAAATATGTGAGCCTGGCTTTGGTGACCACTCAGTAGGAAGGTTTTAGAAGAGTTTAAATATTGGAGTAGATGACTTTTGGGGACCCCTTCAAGATTTTATGATTCTACCTTTCTACTTTCATTTACCAAATTAGGACTTCCTCACAGGTAGTCTTACGGCTTAGAAACTCCAAACTCCTTACTCTTTCAGGAACGAGTGCTGTGCTGAGGTTAGTGAGTCAACAGTGACTCAGTGTATTTGCCCAGGTGGTTCCTTTGCCTGGAATGCCTTTCTTAACTTCTCACCTCCAAACTCCTCCTTGTCCCTCAAGGCTCAAGTCAAAAATAAACTTTTTAACCAAGTTTTCTGGATACCACTGCAATATGCTTGTCCTTCTTCTGTGTCCACTGGCACTTATGGAACTATTAAAGGACATACTGTGTTTTATTTGCATTGGAGTTCATTCACTGTTTCTCAGTCTGCTTTCTTACTAGCTTCTGATTTTTTTGAGAAAAGGGACCATATCATTCTCTTTTTATGATGGTCCATAGTCCTAGTCATTACTTTGCACCCAAATTATACACAACAAATAAAATGGGTGTAACATCAGAAAGTCTACTCATTATAACCTAGTGTAAATTAGACATGATTACTGCTTATAGTAGGAAAATTAAAATCTCTTGTTTTAACTAAGAACTTTCTCTCCCACTCTGCTGTATCCCTCTCTACTTTCTAGCTATGTGGTTCTGGACAAACTGACAAATATATTCATGCTTCAGTTTCTTCAGCTATACAATGGCAATTATAATAGTACCTACTTTATAAGTGGTTGCAAGAATTAAGTACAATTCATATCAAGTACCTAGGTCAGCACCTATCACATAATTAGCCCTACTAAATAATAATCTTTTTAGTAGGCATCATTGCCCTCTAACACCTTAATAAGGGTATGAAAACATAAGAATTTTTGGACAGAAATTACAAAAAGGTAGTTTATGAATTTTATCTTAGGTAAAGTTCCCATCATCCTATCAGGCAAAGATATTTTGTGATATAAAATTAAGAGGAAAGCCTCTATTTATATTGAATTTGAAAACAGTATAATAGAATGACTAACTATAGTCACCAGCAACGTAATCTCACCTTTAAAGATAAGTAAACAGATGGTTCAAAAAAGTTTAATGATTTGCCCAAGGTCACATAGCTAAGGGTTAGAACTAATCTAAATCTTCCAGGTCTGTCTGTCTTCTTAGACTTCTTCTCTTTCCACTGCATCCTTCTGCCTCTCAGTTGCATGGTTGAGGCCAACAAAGATTGGAGACGTTTCTTACTCCAAAGCCTCATAAGCACCAAGATTTCATTGCTAAAAGTCTGAGAGCAGCAGGACTAATTTTAGACTGTTGTGGTTGAGGTGACTGATTCTCTTCTGGCTTTAGGGAGAACTGGCTTACCGGCTCAGGCAGGCTGGGGCCTGCAGGTGGAGGTTATATGGGGTTCCGTATGTGAGAGACTGGAGATATGGCAAACATAGAGAATCTGAGGACTGCTTGAGGGTTACAGAGCATGACATTGTCTGCATTGTGTCATGAAGACAAACCCTAGAATGGATCAGACAGACCCTAAATGCCAAAGGTAAGCAAAAAGGATTTTCAAACTATGCTTAGAGCAAGAAGCAAAAATCAGGAATGGATAGGGCTTGCTCCTTGAGAAGTGATGTAATGTTAATGAAAAATTGAAAGAAGTAAGAGTCTCAAGCAAGAAAATAATGTTCAGGGCCTCCCTGGTGGTGCAGTGGGTTAAGCAACATACAATGAAGCAAACCACAGCCACTGCAGCACAAGTTCAATCCCTGCCACTGGCCAGGGGGATGACCCACATGGCGCAACAGACATCTCCTGTCTCACCCACTGCTCTCCTCAGCAGTGTATTTCAGTAGATCTGCCTGTTTGGTTTCCCGCTCTGTCTCTGGTGAATCCTCTCACCCCCCAATACCTCTGGCCTGTACCCCACTCAGTTCTTGTATGCATAAATAAATAAATCTTTAAAAAAAATGAAAAAGAAAATAATATTCAACTAATGAGGTTAGAATAAAGAGGAAAGAAATGGCAGAGGAGGAGGTGGTAGAAATATTTCTTGCTGCTTTTCTTTTTTTTTTTTTTAAAGATTTATTTATTTATGCATAAAAGAGCTGGGGTACAGGTCAGAGTCCAGGGTGGTGAGAGGAATCACCAGACAGAGCGGGGAGCAGAACAGGCAGACTGTCCGAAACACACTGCTGAGGGGAGCAGCGAGCGAGGCAGGAGAGGTATGCCAAGCCATGTGGGTCCCCTCCCTGGCAGGCAGCAGGGATCGAACTCATGTTGCAGTGGCTGCGGTTTGCTTCATAGTGTGTTGTTTAACCCACTGCGCCACCAGGGAGGCCCTCTTGCTGCTTTTCTTAAGTCTCAGAATTAAAAACAAAATATGTATCCTGGGAATAATTACCTAATGTTGATTTTTATATTATCAACACATTACATAGTTTCTCTCATCTATGTGCAATCATGATGTAAAAATGATGAGATGTTTTAAGTTCCAGGATGATGATTTAAAGACTAAAGAAAACTTCTGAAAGTACCCTCAAGTATCCCTCTACCAGACTTCAAATTATATTACAAAGCTACAGTAACCAAACCAGTATGGTATTAGAGTAATTAGAGTAAAAGCAGACACACAGATAAAAAGAGACCAGAAATGAATCCACACTTATATGGACAGTTAATACATTGCTAAAGAATCAAGAGAATACAATAAGGAAGGAACTTCAATGAATTGTGTTGCAATTTGCATGTGGACACCCACATGCAAAGAATGAAACTAAAGCACTCTCTCACATCATACATAAAAAAAAATTCAAAACAGATTAAAGACTTTGAAATAAGACATGAAATCATGAGCTGCAGAGTAGGAAACATAGATAAAACACATAGAAATTCACTATACTGATTTCAGTGATGTCTTTGGGGCCTCCACTTCAAAGGCAAAAGAAACAAAAGTGAAAATCAACAAATAACACTATGTCAAACTAAAAATCTTCTGTTGAGCAAAAAAAAAAAAAACCCTATCATTAAAATGAAAAGACATCCTACTTAAAAGGGAGAATATATGTGCACACCATATATGTGACAAGGGGCTAATATCCAAGATCTACAAAGAACTCATACAACTCAACAAGAAAACAGCCCAATCAAAAAATGGATGTAAGACCTAAATAGACACTTTTTCAAATTAAACATATGATGACCAACAGGTACATGAAACAAATGCTCATGATCACATGGAAACAACTTAAGTGCCCAACAACAGATAAAAATGAACAGATTAGTGTATTAAGTAGATATGAGATACACACACATACAATGGAATACTTTTCAGCTATGAAAGAAAAAAATGATGAAATCTTGATATTCGACAAAACATGACTGGAACTGAAGGGGATCATATTAAATAAAATAAGTCAGAAGAAGAAAGACAAACACTGGATGATTTCACTTAGGTAGAATATAAAGAAAGCAAAGGAACAGACCAAAGTAAACACTAGAAATCTGACTGTCTACCAGGGGTGAAAGGTGAGAAGGTTGGGAAGTGGGGAAGTGCCAGTGGACTGGTGGAGGATTAATAGTGCTCTGGTTGTGGGTGCTGTGGTAACACACATTGAAGAGGAATGAACCTATACCCCTCAAACTTACACAGTGTTGTAACAGTGTTACCTCAATAAAATAAATTAATATTTTAAGTACACATCAAACATTTTATATGGAATAATTCATATTCAAGTTTTTAATATATGAATTTAGGTGTTCTTACCGTTTATCAAAGCAGATGTGGAAATTTGATCAATCTCATTTTGAATTACATATGTTTTTGAGCATTTACAAAACTTCCTTTGATTTTCTTTAACAATATTCTTATAATCAAGACTTTTCCTCCATTTTTTCCCTTTTCCTGTCATTTGCAAAAATCAGTAAAGTTTAAATCACTAACTACCTCCCATTTTCTACCACAAAAGCCTTCTAAAGAGGTGCGGTTTCCTAGTTCCAGTTGGGAAAGTTCTAACAGGGCTATTATACCACAGTTCCTAAATAGGGTTACTCTTGGAATGACTTTGCTAGCTTCTATTCAGTGGAGAAAACTTGGCCAACAATAACTTGATGGGTTATTCCTCAAGGAAACCCTGACATGCCTGTTAATCATTTCTATCCCTGAACCATTCATTCTATTTAGCTAGAAGATAATTGCCACAAATTTCTTTCCACAGCCAGTGTAATATAAGTTTGCATTTTAATCCCTAGCTTTAGTGAATTCCCTATTAAGAGGGTGGTTAGTGCTACATAAAAGTTATTTGCTATAAACACAGTATGCTTTTAAGGGCGTTAAGTAGATTATTTCTCAATATTGCTTCATGCATCATTCTCTCCATGCCACTCTGCTCCTTGGGTGCTGACTGGTTCTACTCATGCTGTTCCAATGCTTAGGACCAGAGGAACAAGTTGTGTGGGAAAAGGAAAGCATGTTGTCTTGGCCACAGTGGAAGGATTGTGTGTGGTCTTAGGACTATTACCTTACCTCTCTGTCACTTTAGTTTCTCCAGCTGTGAAGAGCAAGGACTGCATTAGCACCATTTTTCTTGATGCTTGCCAGTTCCAGTGGTACCTGCTTCTACAATGTGAAAAGGAAGAGATCAGATTGGAAAGGTGGTAGAGGCTGGTGGGTGAGTGACAAGGGTGGGTAGTTGAAAGAGGACTTTTTGTTTCCCAAATTATGTTTATTGGGGTGAAGTAGGTTTACATCTTTGTATCTGTTCTGGGAGTTATAGGTTCAAACCTGTACAAACGTATACTTTGACACCCTTCCCATACCAGTGCCCCAACAATTCTCTACCAGGCCCCATTGGGCCTCTTCCCCCCACCCCCACTTCCACCCCATCAGCCTACCCCTATCAGTTGAAACCAAACCAATAATAAACTCATAACATCTGGAGGAGGACTCTGATTGCTAAATTGAAGAGCTTAGATTTTCTATGACAGAAGACTCAAGTTAGGTTCCTGAGCAGCTGGGTGAAGTGGTAAGAGTGGTGTAGAGTTAGATGGATGTGGCAAGGGTGCCCATGTGGTGAAGTAGATTTAGGGATGTCACACACACAAAATACAGCAAAGTGAAGTCAAACATTTTCTCATTACTTTTGCCTCCCAGAAGGAAAAAGATTTCACTTCAATCTTATTAAAAAGCAAATTAAATAAACTATAACCCTAAGGAAAAATTCAGGATTTCATTTTTGTTATCACCCAATAATCAACCTTTCATACAGTTTCTACATGAATATAGGTTTTTTAAAGTTTTCAGTTTTTATAGGTACTATGTAATTTATCCTCTCAAGACTAAGTATCTTTCAGCATTAGAAAGAGTCCTGAGTCAGGCCAAGAAACAACTGACCACAGATTCTCTTAGGCAACCCGGACACATTAGCACTTCCCTATCAAAGGATGGCTACTCACAGCAGATACTCTTGGACGGTGCACCATGCGCACTTGGACATGTACTTGGACTGTGCAAAGCATGGGAGTCCACCTTCAGTGGTCAGCTGAGTGGCAAAGTGTGTCCCAACCTCCTGAGAGCCTCATGAGTACACGTTGACCTAGTTGTGCTGCCCAGTCTCTTGAGCAATGAGACCCCTCCTTGTAGTCAAGTGCTTCCCAGGGTCATTATTCCCTCTTCAGAACAATCCATAGATTTAAAAAAAATCCATATTTAAAACCTAAGTAGTTTTAAGTAACCTGACAATTCGTAGTGATGGGTAATTTTTACTTAAAATGTTGTGTTGAGCTGGAAGGACTCTATGGCTGAGTTATCTATTATTCATGCTTGCTGTGGGTACAAAAATAGAACAAATGGTGGCCTAAGTCCTTTTTTTCTTTTTAAATTGTAGGCAATCTTTTTTTTCCAAAGATTTATTTTTATGGATTTATGCATAGGCAAACTGGGGTGTAGGCCAGAGGTGCGAGAGGATAAGAGGATTCACCAGAGGCAGAACTGGGAGCAGAACAGGCAGATCTACTGAAATACACTGCTGAGGGGAAGCAGTGGATGAGGCAGGAGAGGTCTGCTGCCCCATATGGGTCACCTCCTGAACCAGGGATCAAACTCGTGCTGCAGTGGCTGCAGTTGCTTTATAGTGTGGTGCTTAACCCCTTATGCCACCAGGGAGGCCCCACAAGTCCTCATTTTTGCTGTGCTTGTCTTAGGCTTTAATACTCAGGACTTACCCCATCCAAGGATCTACCTTTACCAAGATGATTTCTGGTTTTTCAGGATATTAAGTTAGCACAATGTCCAACAATAAGTATTTTGCTTACCACACAGCCTTCATTCAGCAGGTCTCTCATCAACTCTAATAATACTCAGCCCTAATATCCTCTCCTCCTTTGCCGTCGACAACGAAGTTTGGTATTTTGGCAAATCATTATTTGGCTGTCAGCATTTCCTAATTTGGGCAGGAACAGGGACTATATGGGGCCTCTTTCATAAGTTTTCATTTGCATGCCAATAGGTTATGACCTCTATATTAAAGTTCAAGGCAAGTCTCGTAAATGGGTACCTGGCAACAGCATCAAAGTTTGTCCCCACATTCTTTGCATCCTGTGCCACTTTAAAAAAAAAATCTATTAGAATGATGAGGCTTTAGTCAGTATCTAATATTTACAACTTTTGACTCATTCAGTTAAGATAAATTTTTGTGTCATTGCCAAAATCTTCTAAATCATCACTGTCCTTGCAAATGCACAGGCCAATGTGGATTATTTTAATTTGAAATTTTCCCTGAAGGAGAGTCTAAACTCTTGCTTAATTTTCCATTATATTAGCAAGTAATGCAAATCTTAATTTAGATAGAATACCTATCTCTGTGTCAACTCTTGGCTTCTAGAGGGATCATCATGCTTATCTCAGGTTGCTCCTTTAAAATATTATTAGGTCAGGACAGTTACTGTTTCGCTTCCAAGACAAACATTATGACCCCCATATCATCTTAGTTTACTCTTATCTTACCTTTCACCCCTGATTTCCATAGCTTAATTATTCTTTTATCTATTCAAAATTGCCCTGCAATCTGACCTCACCTCCATAATTCTGACTTTGCATAGATAGAGAGAACTCTAATTACTCATAATGATAAATATCATTTTACAGTCTTTATAAAGTTGATGTGGGGTACTACTTACCCTCTTGAAATTTTTTTTAAAAATTATTTCCATATCTTTACAATTCTTGAAAGTGAGGGAGTCAACATCTCAACTCTGTTCTCTAATTCCACTTTTTCTCACTTCCTTTATTCTTAAAGAGTTAATGATCAGTCTTGTGTAGATAACCCCTGTTCTCTTGAAATAGCTCCAGGTTTCTTTTGAGACTCTGGCCTTGCATCTCCTACTGCTTTCTGGTATGACATCTAAATATCTTACTGAAAAATTTTAACTAAGTAAACCTAGAATGACCTGGGGCAACTACGGTTTTGATTTTCCCAGTGTACTATCCAAGTTTTTCATCTTTTTTTAAAAAAAAATAGTTGTAAAGGAATTCCTCTTTCTTGTGAGGAGTGAATTTGCAAGATGGTCTGGCTAGTTGAGTATTTTATTTTCCAGTTTAGCTAGGCCCTGAACATTGTATGTGTGTATAGTATACATTTATGTGTGTGTACATAAATGTTTTCTTGGTATTATATGCTTCCTAGAACTAATAAAGATCATTTATAGTCATTCATTCATTCTACAAATATTTGCTGAGGGCCTTCAATGTACATAGCCTAAGTTATATACCTAGTCTAAGTCTTATCCCTTCTTAACTAGATCAAAAATCCTTTTTCTTGTGCTGATAACTTGACATATTTTATTGTTTACTGTACAGCCATTTTGCACACTGCCACCACTGTCAACATGGATTTATGATAAAAATATTTCCTAAGTACCATGATAATTCTCCTGTTTTCTTCATATCCTCAGTATAATGACTAAGACTTGGTCTCTTGATTTATAAATATAGTCCTATACACAAGAATATTGAGAAGCATTTGTATGTGCCCTAAGAAACATGGTCAGATTTACAGCTAAGACATGAATAGTCAGCAAGTTTCAAAGAAACAAATACATTTTCGTTGCAGGTGCTACCAGAAATATTATATGTAAAGCTGGCAAACTATGACCACCACCACAGATTCCTATACCCCTGAAAATGTTGATGACAGAAAAGTTAATTAAGATATTTTGCATCAGGTGGACAAGACCTACATTTGGGGGTTGCTTCCAAGTATAAGCCCTTTTTCTTTTACTGTTTTGTTCTTTTTTTTTTTTTTTTTTTTAAAGTACAAAGTCTGTCATNCCTTTTTCTTTTACTGTTTTGTTCTTTTTTTTTTTTTTTTTTTTCAAGTACAAAGTCTGTCATGTCTTATCTTGTCCCCAACCTTGGAATTTCAGTTAGAGAGCATATAATTAAAACAACTTGCTTAGTCCTTTTCCTCATGCTAGAGCACATTTGTTTCCCTAACTTTTGCAGCCTTCTAGCACTTTTTTTTTTTAGATTTTTCACTAAGAGCACTGGGTTAAAGCTCTTCTGTGCAGGATCTCATTCTTCTCATATCTCTTCTGTTTGCAGAGAGCCAGGTCAAATTCTTTACAGACCCTTTAAAAGACATTAAATATCAAATTCAATCCATCTACTTTTTCATACAATATTTGAACATATCACTGTTTCTTTGGTTGAGCATCAGATGAAGAATTGTATTTAATTTGCATTTATGAGTCATGGTGTAAGAAAAATATGCCTTTATATATTAAAAAGCTACCAGTTCTTTGAGTTTTTTTAATTTTTAAAAATTTTTTAAAATTATTTTTTATTTTTATTTTATATATATTTTTTAGATTTATTTATTTATGCACACAAGAGCTGGGGTACAGGCCAGAGTCGCTGGAGGTGAGAGGATTCACCAGAGTGGGGAGCAGAACAGGCAGATGGACCGAAACACACTGCCGAGGGCAGCAGCGGGCGAGGCAGGAGAGGTCTGCCACGCCATGTGGGTCCCCTCCCTGGCCGGCCGCAGGGATCGAACTCGTGCTGCAGTGGCTGCGTTCTGCTTCACTGTGCGCTGCTTAACCCACTGTGCCACCAGAGAGGCCCAGTTCTTTGAGTTTTGTGAAATGCTTACAAAAAAAGAAGTGTGTGAGTATGGGGTAAGGGAATAGCAGGTTCACTTTTCACATCTCATATTCTATATGATCTAAAAACCGTAATTATGAGGTTATTACTAGTGGTTTTATCATCTATATTTCATTGGCTCCTGACTTTACATATTGATGTAGGACCTCCACCTTCTTGAAAGTCCCCTGTCCAGAATTTTTATGAGCCTTAGGAAGTGTCTAACATGGGCTCAAGAAATCATTTTTGGATTATATTTGTGATATAATATTTTAGTGTACTCCTATTTCTGTTTATGGTGCTTACCAAGGAGTCAACAGAGGCTGCATGAGGCTCTGAATCTTCACAATAGTTAAGTATTATCGCCTCAATCCAAGAGTGACTCCCAAAATAGGTTAATAGTTGGCATGGCATGGACATTGACAAATCAGAACACTGGCTGGTGTAGCAGAACAAATTGACTGAAAAGTAGCTTGGCCAACCCCCTCTTGGAGATATATACACTTCTTGGCAGCTTCCTGCCTATACATACCCTTATGCAAATCACTTCTTGGCAGCCTAAACCCACTGCTTTGCCAGGTATGCCAAAACATGTTAGAGACCAAGTAGTGGACAGAGCTTTTTCCAAGCTGTGATTCTTTCTGCTACATTTGAATGCACCTAATTTTTGAAAATTAATACCCAATTAAATCTATAGTAACACAAATGAATTAAAAAAAAAACCTCAAAAAACCAAACAAACCCCAAACTTCAGAAAACCAACAATAAAAGAACTTTTTATTTTGGGCATTTTCTGAATCTTTGTTCATATGCAAAGATTTTAAAAGTTATAATCTTAATAGTTATTTAAATTAGGTTTCACTTTTTAGTTGCAATCATTATTCATTCTACCAACATTTACTGTGTCCCAGGTGTATGTTCTCTTTTGGAAACTCCTGTTTTTATTTTTTCAATTGATGGTTCCTTTGGTGCTTAGAAGTACTCTAACTTCTCTCATGTTAAATTAAAAGATTGACCTTTCTTTATACAATAGTTTTCTTACTTAGGGTTCTAGCTGATTTGGATCTGTAAGAGATTTGTTTTAAATTCTAAACAGGTCCCTTGATTTTGAAAATACTTTCAAAACATAATTAGACTTTATTTTTTAAGATTTAATTATGCATACAAGAGCTGGGAAACAGCCCAGAGGTGTGGGGGTTGAGAGGATTCACCAGAGACAGAGTGGGAAGCAGAACAGGCAGGCTGACTGAAACACACTGCTGAGTGGAGCAGTGAGCGAGACAGAAGAGGTCTGCTGCGCCAAGTTCCTGACTGGGGATTGAACTCATGCTACAGTGGCTGCGGATGCTTCATAGTGCAGTACTTAACCCCTTGTGCCACCAGGGAGGCCCCAAAACATAGAACATAGGCTTCAAAACATATACAATTATCTCAATTTGCTGTAAGCAAATGTGTTTCCCAGCCCCTACCTGGCATAGGTCTGGGCACACCACAAACACACAATAAGCACTTCCTGGTAGGATATTCATGTCTTTTTACATGTTTTCCAACAGACTAGCACAATTTATGACCTCTCATAGAATCACATAGTGTTTAATGATAACAATTAAAATTATGGACTTGAAAAATGTAAAAATGAAAACTACTTGAGTGCTCAAGAAGTGTTAAAGTAGAAGAGTAATGACAAAAGATGTACTCAACTGTTTCAGATGTGTGGATTCTTTAAAAGGAAAAAAAAATCGAAATTACTTTTATTCTGAGGCTTTTGAATGATCTGAAAGAGTTAAGGTTTACTTAGGGAAACAATAGTTATTTTTCTTAAATTATTACTTTTATGGGAGAACTATGGGAACTATACCTGAGAGGAAAAATCAAATATTGTACAAAAATGGACAATAATGTAAGAAGATAAAGTTACAAGTTACTTTAATCTTCAAGTACTGAACTCTACTACTCATTCAACTTAATTTATAAGGAACAGACATGGTGAAATATTACTAGGTTTACAAAACTGAATTACAAACCTCCCATGAGAACCCTTTCAGGTCTGATATCTGGCAATTACTACTACTGCCTGATCAGGATTTTCATGGAAACACACATTCTTCGGGGCGTTGCACACGCTCCCACTCCCTGTTAGAATTCCATCCTACAGGGCACAGCAATAAAGTCAGGGCAATGATGCATCTCATGGCCATAATCCAAATGAAAATAGGGTCTGACTAAGGGAAAACCTCTGTCCCTTCTGCAATTCCTTTTTGGATAAATGATGAGACTTCTTAATTTTTCCCCTAAGTTTTCCAAGTCAAGATAGTCAATAGCTAAGAAACACAACACCAATTTTGTTGTCACACTCACCACCAACGTAATACAGATGAAAAATCTGAGGACTTCTATTGAGAGATGTGAGTCCTATTTTCAGGTAAAGAAATGACCAGTTTTGACTTATTGCTTGTCAATGAGTTCCTAAAGTATTTGTTCCAACTGAGAAGTTCTCAGGCTCATATTTATTACTTTTGTAATGCGGGTAAAATAAGGTTGAATTACCTAGAATTTGTTGTAAGGAAGTATACTCAAGTCAAAATATTCAATCAAGACTACTTATCTGTATATATTCAATTCAGTGTGAAAATATTTACACTTCTGTCTATAAAAGTTTTTTTCAAAAATGGAGTAAGAACAGTAAAATAATCAGTTTTAACCATGATCACACCCTTTTAGAGCAAAAAGTGACAAGTGTGAAAATCTTCAAGGATTAAAAATATTTTTTATCTTAGATAAAACCACGTACATAGATGTTAAAATGGGACTATTTATACACTGTCCAGGACTTTAATACAACCAGAGTTCACATCATAGTAGTAATGTTTCAAACACTCTCCTCTTTTTGGGTTGTCATCAATTATTTTCCCATGTGGTCACCTCTCATTGGTTATAAGAAGCATGATCAAGTATGCTGTGTCTTGTTAACCCATCTGCATTTTCAGCAACAGGAAAAAGCTACAATGTTACTTCAGAGGTTTTCCTACAGTGACAGCATCTAAATACCTGCTAAAATATCTTATGTAATGTTTTGCGTACAAGACAAAAAGGCCAGTTTTCTTGGATGTAACATTCAATATTGATAAATCTGACCCTGAACAACCTTTTAAACCTTATCTCTCATTACTCTCCTTTGTCATCTTTCTGTTCCAGCCAAACTGGTTTTCCTTCAGACATATGAACAAACACTGTCTTCATTAATTGCTTCGATAGTTCCACCCACCCAAAAGTTTACTTAGAGAATATAGTCTGATGGGTTGGAAACGAAATAGTGGAAAATAACCTCTTTTTTCCTGTGTTCATTTCCAAATTCCACTATTCATCCTTTAAAATCCACTTTAGATTGATGTATCCTCTACTCACCTATCCCAAGTAAGTCAGTTTGAATAATTCATTTGAGTATATGAATAACAATTGTTTGCAAATTAGGTTCTGCCTCACACCTGTTTTATGGATTCAGAATGTGATTTTAGATTCAGATTTCACATTCTTGTTTCTCCAAGTGGTAAGTTTCTCAAAGGCATAAATAAACATGCACTAGTTTATAGACTACTTAAGTTACTTTATGTCAGGTTCTTAGCAGGTACCTTTCATATAATGTATGTCCATAAATATTGACTTTTATAACTTACAGTTCATAATAAAGCATTATCAGTACAAATATTAGTGTTGGAAAGTTTTGCAGAGAAATTTGGAATATTTGTTGAAAATTTCATGCCGTCAGAGGTTTTCTGAAGATTATGTGAATCCTGAAGAAATGAGCTATTTTGGGGTCAGTTTCCTTTGAAAACCAAATGGAAAGTTATTGTAAAACATTTGAAGTGAATATTTTCATCCATAAATAGGCACTGTCTTTTTCAATTTAGATCTAAAAAATACAAAATAGGATATATGGAAATATACAATCTGGAATTTTATATTTTTCAATTAGTATTGTTTGAGTTACTATTAGTCTGTTTTTGTAATTTTTACTGACCAAATAATATGGAGTTAATATAATAACTTAACTACATTACTATTATCGGACACTGTTTCTCCTTAGGTCTAGTTCTTATAATAGATAATTTTAAGCTATCTCCAACTCTGTGACTACCTTGTTACATACGTTTCTGACATTGCATAATCTCTTCTCTTTGCCTGGAATGTTTTGCCCATTATCTATCTGGAAAACTCATCTTTGTTTAAAATGGTAGTCTACAAACCTTTTTGATATTATATTCTATTACAAAAAAATGTTCATTTTCCAGTTTCAACATACTTTGCATATTTTTAAAACTTATACTCTTGAATATGATATGCATATATAGGATATAGAGATTGAAAATAAAAAAGACCAGAGGTATAGTACACATTATTTAAAAAATAAATTTTATTATATAAGGCCCAAACTTTTTTGTTCTAACCTCTCCTCCACCAAATTATTAACTGTCCCAGATGCACAGCCTTTAAATTTTTTAATTGTGAAGATTTCTCATTGGCATTAGTTACATTTCAATCATACTTAGGGTAAGCTTTGACTTTTTCCTTACCTTTGTTCACTTACTTTTGCACTATTAGTAAAATCTGTAAGCTATACTTTATTTTCAGGAATCATTCTTCTTTTGTGAGAGCCAATTTAGTTAAAAATCAAACAATGTTAACTTGATAGTCTATTTACAATCATCATTATTAGACCTGCCTATATATTCTTGTAATTTCATTTGCAAATGCAGTGATATTGAGCAAGTCGCTTAATTACTGTGTAGTTTTCTCATTTGTAAAAACATAATAATACTCCTAGCTACAAAGTGCTATACAAATGCTTGTTAATACAATAGAATATATGAAATCAGTTCATTTTGCATTTTAACTCATAACTTATTATCTTGTGGACACAATTAGCAGCCTTTTTTATTTCCTGCCCTGTTAAACTACCTACCTGTTCTGTACTACCCAACTTTCCTACATTTATCTTTTGCTAATCCTTCGGTTTGTTGTTATTGTGGCTTACTTACTGATCTATTCAAGGAAATATTTGATGAGCTGCAGAGGACACTAAACTATTAGAAACTAAGTTAGGTTATGTGTTCAAAACTAAGCACTCATAGTTCAAAGAGGTAAGGTTTAGACTTTAAGATAAAGCAAGATGCATCAGGGAGGTGGGGAGGACTGTGTTTGAGAAAAAAATATGAGCAGAGGCTAAGAACAAGGGATCTGAACCTCAGTTCTGCTACTTTAACTAGCAGCTAATTTAGCACACCTTTTTGGCCCTTAGTTTCCTCATCTGAAAATGAAAGGGGTAACAGTAATTCATAGGGTTGCTATAAATTTGAGACTGTGTGTGAAGCAATTAAGAACTATATCTGGCACATTGTAAACACTCAGTAAGCATCAGTATTTAATTATTATAAGCTGATAAGAAGTTGATAGGAGATGGAAAGGTAAAGCACTGATCTGAAAGTTCATAATCATTGAACGTGAACTTCTGTATTTCATAAACTTCTTCGGCCTCAAGTCCTAATTTCCATCTGAAACACATCCCCCCCCCCCAATAAAATTTACTCCTTCCTTTGGACAGATTTTTTTTAATATAAAAATCAAAGTATTTGAAGGCAGTAACAGTAAAGCTATCAATGGAAACCTTAAGGTATACAGGTTTATATACAAAAGAACAGTCATATGTCCAAGGTGCATAAACTAAACATTTGTTAGTCACTTTCCTGAAGGTATAGTAAGAAGTAGGGGTAGGGAATAAAGGGGAAGGCAGGATTTAAAATTTTGCCTCGCAGTATTTTAGGGACTAATGAGAAAGATCTTTCATAATAATTCTTAAGGAGAGGCCAGTTTGCCAGGTGCCCACTTTGCTTTTGCTACTCGGTGACATCTAGAGACCTCATGCTCTCTTTTAATTGCAAAGAACAAGAGCCTTTACTATTCTTAAACGGTAATCATAATCATACCTATGCTCAGGTATGAGATTACCAAATGACTGAATGTTGGTTACATCTACCCCAGGCTGTTTTCAATTTGACCTTCGGGGGTTTTAAAATACCGGTTGCCAACACTTAAAAGTAATCGAGAGATTTCACGCAAAAGTCCAGCTTTTTGATTTCCCTTGGGAGAAAAAAAAATAGACTACCTCGGAACACCGGATCCACATTCCTGCGGGCAACAATCTGCTAGGGCTGAACAGCTGCTCCCTTCAGTTAGCGCAGGAACACTCCGATTTGTCACATTCCTCATTATTTCGCACTGTCTTACACCAGGCCGGTTTCATTCATCTGCTTTACTTCCCTAGCTCCTATAGACATTTCAGCTTGCAAACGGTATCAAGACCTATCCTATCTCCAAAGGAAGCTTATTTTGTTGTGTTCTAAGTCCCTCCCCAGGTTTTTCAGAACAGCTGATATGATCAACGACGCTTTCGTATTTTAACAGAAAGGGATTCCTCTGTAGGCGTTAACTAGGGGCGCCGCGGGGTTACTGTCCATTCTACTTTTTCTGCCATCCTGACGTGGCCACACCTCACTGTCCTGAGGCAAACTAAAGGGACTCTGCTCTGCAGAACAATGCACACTGGATGACGTCCGAAACCTACTAAAATAGTGCTTCTGTCTTTTTCTCTGGCTCCCAAAGTCCAAAGCTACGAAAGGTTATTCTGATCCCCCGCATCCTCGGGGGCTCCAGGACATCCGGCCTGACGGCATTTCCCCTCACCTGCTGTCTGGGCCCGTTTCGCGCGCGGCAGTCGCGCCCTAAGGCGCGCGCGCATCCAGCATGAGCTCATTTCTCAGGGGCGTTTCCAGAAGGCCGGGCCTGGCGGCGCGTACTCCGCGCAGTCCGCCTCGCTCCACCAATGCCCCCCCGGCTGGGTGGGGCACGGTCGCCCCAGGGCTGCCTTTCTGGAGCTTTGTTCCCATTTAGCCTGAGCCTCTGCACGCGGCCGGAGAGGCGCCCAGGATCCGTCCGGCCCTAACGGGGAAGACGCTGGCAGTCGGGACGCTGTACCCCGGGCAGCGGGGAGCCTCGGGCGCGCAGAATGAGCAGCGCCCCGCCGAGCGCCTTTAGTGGGAGGGGAGAGTCCCTAAACTCCGCTCGCTCGAACGCTCCGAGCCCAGCCCACCGACCACAGCAGTTTCGGAATGGCGGCGCCGAGGGTCGGCTCCCAATCTGCGGTTTCCACTTGGGCTGGGAGCAGCCGCAGGCGAATCCGTCAGACCTTCCGCTACGACCTTAGTGGAGCTGCCCCAACTCTGGGGACCGCCGCCGCAAGCCAACGGCCAATCACACAGTTCCCAGGTCTTGCGACTGGACGGCAGTGAGCGCCGATTGGCCAGCGTTGCGGTTTCGGTCTCCCTCCCTCCCCTTTCACCGCCCCCCGCCCCAGCTCCAGAGCTTCAAGCCAATGAGAAGGCGCTTTATAGACGCCCTCCCTTCCCTTTTCTCTTTATCCCGCCTAGGCGAGGTACGCGACGTCCTGACTGGCCAGACTGACCTCGGAAGCCCCAGTCCCTTCTCCAATCACGGCGCGAAGTACACTCTCGGCGGAGCTTTCGGCCAATTACAAAGCGGCCGCGACGCCCAACCGTGCAGTTTCACCAGCAACTCCGGGATTCACCGTCCTTAACTCTTCAAGCTTTTGCGTGAAGGCCAGCGACTCTGATTGGCCGCCACAGCCATGGTCGAATTTCTTCTCTAGCCAGCCACAGAACAAGGCGTACCCACTTTCTGCTTCGGCTGTCTTCGGCATTTTCCGCTCTGTGGGCGTGAATTTCCAGCGACACTTTCTAATTGGTTCCTCAGACCCATCGGCTTTTTCCGAAGAAAGCCGTAAACAAACGACGCCAGGGATTGGCTCCGCTCGGGCTTCGGTTCTTTAGCGAAGCGGGCGGGCGCCGGGCTCGGCCGGCGATTCCCAGACGCCTGTTACGCGGGCGGCTGGGTGCTGGGCGGTGTAAGGCTGGGTGGGGGAGGAAGGAGGCGGAGGACGAGTGGGAGGGGGAGGGGGAGTGGAGAAGAGCTAGGCGGCTGCGCAGACAGCGCGCCTCACACAGAGCAGCCCCGACCCGGGCGAATGCGGGCTTGTGCCGCCGCCGCCGCCGCCGCCGCCGCCCGGGCCGAGTGACAAAGGAAGGAAGGAAGGAAGCGAGGAGGAGCCGGCTCCGCAGCCGCTGACAGGGCTCTGGGCTGGGGGCAAAGCGCGGACACTTCCTGAGCGGGCACCGACAGACGCGAGGGGCGGGAGGGCGGCTGCCCTGGTGCCGTGGACGGGGGAGGGGGCCCCGAGGGACGGAAGCGGTTGCCGGGTTCCCATGTCCCCGGCGTATGGGGAGCAGTCGAGGAGCCGCTGCCTGGGGTCTGAAGGGAGCTGCCTTCGCCGCCACCGCCGCCGCCATGGCCGCTGGATCCAGCCGCCGCCTGCAGCTGCTCCTGGCGCAATGAGGAGAGCAGCCGCCGCCACCGCCCGTCTCTGACCGACTCGCGACTCCGCCGTCTTCCAGTCGCCGGGCCCGCCGTCAGCCCGCCGGATCCCGCCGCCGCCGGAGCCGCAGCGTTTCCCGACGCCTCTCGGAGCCACCCCCTCCCTCTCCCTCCCTCTTTCCCATCCCCCTTCTTTTCAAGCGTGAGACTCGTGATCCTTCCGCCGCTTCCCTTCTTCATTGACTCGAAAAAAAATCCCCGAGGAAAATACAATATTCAAAGTGCTTATTTTCAATCAAGTATTTGCCCCCATTTCACGTGATATATTTTTTTAGGCTCTTCCCCCTCTTCTCCCCTCCAGGAAAAGGGAGGGGGGAAAACTATTTTTTTTTCCCCTAGCCCCAAATCATCTATATGTTCAATCTCCATACAGCACTGTCTTGAAGGAGAAATATACATCGCTCGGTTTTTTTTTTATAGCTATACAAAAAGAAGTGAAAAGCCAAGAGGACGAAGTCTTTTTCTTTTTCTTGTGGGAGAACTTAATGCTGCATTTATCGTTAACGTAACACTCCAACAAAAGACAAAAGGAAGAAAAGGAGGAAGGAAGGAAAAGAAGGTGAATCGGAAAGAGGGTGATCATGTCAGGGCGGCCCAGAACCACCTCCTTTGCGGAGAGCTGCAAGCCGGTGCAGCAGCCCTCGGCTTTTGGCAGCATGAAAGTTAGCAGTGAGTATTGATTTTATTTTACAGCCTTTCCTCACTTCACCCTTAAAATAAGCAACCTTGAAATACCATGGTTTTGAAATATTAGCCGTCCTGATACAGCAATGAGAGGTTATGGAAAAGGGCAAAAACCTGCCTTAAGGATGAGGCAGCTCCCTGTTTTCTCCGCTCGGATCCCCTCCCCCGATCTCATTAACCTTGAATTGAAAGAAGACGATTTTTTTTGGACAATTTGATGTGAGACGTTTTTCTTTTCTACACTTTCTTTTGCTGTTGGTAGTCAGCTTTAAAAGTGCTTTGAGTATTTCCACGTTCCGGTCGTGAGAGTGCTCAGCCTTTTGAAGAAAGGACGAGACTTGATCCATGAACCACACACTGTGTACTGAGTGTGTGCGTTTTGGAAGGAGGGATATTTCACTTAGCTCAGATCTCAGGGCTTACCGTTTTCTGTACTTAATAGAGACACCGAATGTCACAGTCTCCTAAACATATTTCTTGTCTGTGTGACAGTCATACAGAGTATTTGTTCTTAATCCAGAGATGAACTTGCTCAGTAACCACCATTCACATTTCCAGTCAGGCATTGATTCCTCCCTGGTGGAGCTGATAGATGACCAACAGCCTTAGTATCTCTACGTTCATTGTCTTAAATTGGGTAAGGGTTTTAATATGCTCTCAGTCTCCCCGTTTTGACGTTGCCAGTCTACCACTATGTAATTTATGTTTTCTCAAAAGGTAACTTGGAAGTAGGTCCGAGTTTTGATTGAGGTTTGTATTGTCATGTTGTCAAGTACGAAGTTAATGGTGATTGTCACTGATTCGTCATTTAAGCTCAATTTTGGTGTGCTGTTGTCTTCGGTATTGGCTCAATGTTCTAGAGTTCATGGAACCTTTCTAGGACTATCTGAAATACTCTTGCATTGGTTTCCTGCCGCATTTAGACAAAACTGAGTTTTGTAATACGGATTTAGATCTTTGTTAAATGCTATGGTCACCGGTTATAATAGGACTGTTTGGGTGTGTTAAGGGTTGTCGGTAGACTCTTGTTCCAGATTTGTGCCGAAATGTCTATGTTCTTGAGGTATCCACTGTTCCAATCTATTTCTATTTATGGATAAAATGGTTGTGTGATATTTAATAACAGTTTATTTAAATCTACTTTCCAGAATTTGGCAAACATATTTATACTGTTTCCTTATTCCTTGGAGAAGCATGGTGAGGGCAAAGAGAAACTGTTTTGTTGCCTAGAGTGAGAGCACTGAAGAACTGAGATTTAAAAAAATATTCAGCTGTTACTTGAAATTGTTACATCCTTTAACAACAAAACCGTCACTCAGGACTTCACTTCACATTGACTTTTGGAACTTGTCTTAAACAGGGTAGTCTAAGGTAATAGCCGAATGGGAAATTATTTTTGAAAGTTATCTCTTTTGTTTTTTGGTGACTAGCTAGTACAGAATGTTGGGTATGTGAAGAGCGAAGCTGATGATGCATCTTTCAGGGAAGAGTCAAGCTTTCTAAGCACTTCATGGGGTCATTTAAGAGAAATATTTTAAAATTCTATGGTAATTTTCAGCTATGATGAAGCAGATCTTATAATAGATACTTAAGAGCCTCTTGTACCTAGAGTGTTGGTGTGTTTTTCATCTTGATAATAAGTTTAAAAGCCACTTGAAATCAATTTTAGGTAATTAATTTATTAGATCCAGTTCAGAAAGCAGAATACAATAGCTATAATGATAAGGTTTTGGACTTTTTCATTTTGATTTCAAGATTTTCTTTGAAAATCACCCCTTAATTCTTGCTGTGGCTGAGTGAGGATGGAGTAACTCTTCTAAAGAGTGTCCGTTAAAATGTTTAATTTTATGTTTGTGTATAAATTAATTTAACCTTCAAAAACCTGAAGTTCAGTTAGTGCTAATAAATGTGTTGTTGACAACCTTGATTTTGAGGACATTTTAAAAGGGGAATCGTTAAACATTTGTTACAGCGCTAGTATGCTACGGTGAGAGATCCATGAGAAGTTACCATCCTTGGCCTCAAAATATTGTTGTTTTTGTAAAGGTTGGTTATGGGACAAAATATGAAAACAATAGCTTGGTGACTCAAGATTATAAATACAAATGGAATACTTCATTCATTGGGACAAAGGGGTGAGGCAGATGGGGTGGAGACTTCCTGCAGAGAAAATGTATTTTAAGACAGGTGTAGAAGGAGGCAGTAACTTGAATTATAGAGAAGCACAAAGAATTGTAGATGAAAGGAATGGATGGAGGCACAGAGATGGCATTTTTGTATTTACCAAGGCAGTTGGCAAATTTGAATTAGAAGGATCTAAATAGGAAAATAAGAAGAGATGAAATTTGAGAAGTATGTTAACACTTGCTGGTGAATGGTAGAAAAGGATCTTCTGAGATCCTTTTAGCTGAGAGTTTGGATGAGATTTATGAGAGATTGGAATTTACTGTTGGTGGTTGTATGACATATTTAAAGATAACTTGGGCAACTGAGTTGATAAATTTAGAGATATTAGAACCCTTCTAGCAAGAATCGTATGTTGAAAATCTTGAGGAAATAAAGTAAATGTGAAAATGGGATGCAAAGGAACATGTTAGAGGGACAGTGTGAATGGAAGGAAGACTGGGAGGACTTTGGATTGGATTGAGGGAAATATTTGTGAAGGAGTCAGGAGTTAAAAATAAATTCTGATGTTGTTGGTCTGGAAGACTTGACCATGTAGATTGTTGATTATAATGGGAAAGTTGAGAAAAGTGCTGAGATGAGAGTAGATGAGTTCACTTTTTAAAAAACTTATAATATGGTACATCCTTTTGAAATTTGGACAGTAATTAGTGAATGGCAGTGATAAACTTTCCAGTATTTTAATTGTATGGTTTGTAATTTTTCTATACCTAAAAATGTCAGATTAATTTTTGGGAGCAGGAAACTAAGTTTTTATTTAAATGTTTCCATTAAAATTCAAAAAAATGTTTTTATGTAGATTCAAAAGCCTCACACATGAAACTTAGTTATAATTAATAGCTCTCTGGTAATTTATTTAAACACAATAAAATATTTTTTGAATTAAATTGTGACTTAGATTTTTTAGATTTTTATATAGCCCTAATTTAATCTTTTATGCTTGCTTACACCTTGTTTTTCATATGTAATGATTATTCTTAAATAAATCTTGTATTTAAAGTAAACAATCATCATCATCATAATAAATAGCTGTCTTTACTTGGTAAGTGCTCCATCATAATTTTTGCCATTTTTAAGTTGTCAAATTTAAATCAATATACATAAGATATTTTTACTTACTGATAAAATCTAGCACTTCTTTTACATTTACAGATTCAACTGTTCTTATAAATGGTAAGAGCTATACAGTTCCTTCTGTAGAATCACATTTTTGACTGAAAATAGAGAAAGTAAGGTACTGTGGAGATTTTTGTTAATATATTAGCATAAAACTTTTTGCTATATTGTCAGTGAGAATTGCGCTAGTTCTGTACGTTTAATGATTAAATAAAAGATTTGGAAAGAGAAATAAAAGCTAATCAGTACCACTTATTTCCTCATGAAACTTTTAGAGAAAACTTGTTTTTAATGGAGAGGATAATTAATAGTAGTTGGCTATTTTTTTGTAGTGTTTAGTCTTGTGATTAAAACCAAAGAGTAAGCATCAACTTAGAGTTCTTTTTCCTAGGGATTTTAGCCTCTTTCTGACATATAAAAATTAAGTTATTGGAATTTAACCAATTTCTAGATTATTCATGTTAGTGTAGAAGGGAACTCATGTATGAGCATAACAATCAGGGTTTTATTTTCATTCCTTTCCCACCCACACTTACTTAGAGTTGTTAAAACACTAAGGCCTTCCTAGAAGAATTGTATGCTCTGTTTTTGGTTGCTTGTGTTTGTAAGGTCATAGTGAAATGATCTTAAGGCATAAGCACTAGGAAAAAAAGTTAAAGGAAACCTAGAGAGTCACTGATCAATTTATGACTGGTAATTGTATTTAAAAAATGAGGTGACATCTCATTTCACTAGCATAGTTCAGCGGAAAATGAGTAGTTGCATCCTGTGCTATTTTATTTACCCCTTGTTCTGGACTTGAGTTGCAGATGGAGATACCGTTTTGGAGAAATAGCAAGAATGGGAAAGCCAGAATTTTTGTAAATGTCAGCTGGGGTAGGTCTATTTTTGTATGTGCTTCATGCATAGAGAAGACAAACGTATATGCTGACCCTGGTGCCGGGTTCCATAATCTTTAATAAGATTCCTAGGATTGTGAGACAGGGATGGGGATGTGCAAGATAGGAGACTGGTGATGCTCCACCCTGCAATGGAGAATGAGGGGCAGAGCATGTGGGTGTGACAGGAATATATGCTGGTAGTAACAGGACCAACCTGATTTCCCAGATATTGTTTTACTAAGAATATAATCACCATGAGTATATGAATTTGTGGGAACATTTAGTGTCCTTTTCTAGCATTTTTTTTTTTTTGGTGGGGGGGGAATTGGTTGGGGTATGGAAAGGGAATCTTAAATTATTTCATGGATAGAAGCATTTTTGTGGTTCATTCATTTTTAAATAGAAGTTTCCAGTGTTTGCTTGTCTTGGGTTGTACAAATCTTCCTTAAATTGTTTTTGAAATTGTTTGAATGTGATGTAGAAATGTGTATACACACAAATGTGTGAATAGAACAGGAAATAGAAAAATCTTACAGAGTTAAAGGAGATAAATTTAACTATTTTCTCAGAAGTTCCCTACCATTAAATTGATAAAATAAAAGGGTACTGATTCTATTTATTTTTATTTTACTTTTTAAAAAATGATTTAACATTTTTCACATAGTAGACATTCAGTAAATTATTTCAGTATATACACTTGTCTCTGCGTTCTACTTAGTATTGCATAAGATGTAGAAGATGTGACTGTAGATTTGGATTCTTAGTTTATAATTCCCCTTCCTGTTTTTGCTTATATTTTTGGGTGAAAGGGCTACTTTCTCAGAGTATACAAGTTAGAATTTTGTAATTTTGGATGAATCTTAAATTTGTGTTGAGTATTCTCCTTAACATTTTGGTTTGATCAAATTGCGGGGATGATGTATTGTTTTTCTTGAAACTAATTCTGCCAAACCAGCTTTTCCTTTTGTTTCCAGAGTACTATAACCAACAAAGGCACACATTTTACCCTTAATGTGTTCCCTTACACAGTCTGGAGTTGTTAATTTCTTGATTCTTCTTTCACATCAGCTTAGTAATAAGTTGTAAACATTTCTGATGAAGGATCAACTATTTTTCTAGAAATTTGCATTTTAAGAGGGTGGTATATTATTTAACTTACAGGCCTATAATTGAATAGTCATGCTCTAAATCCAGAAGGGTGACAGTCAAAAATATTATTAACATTGATACAAAGCAGTGGCATTAGTACTCCCATTTTATCATTACCATTGTATCATGTGGAAATCTGTGGCACAAGAAGCTAAAAACAAATAGGTTGCTTTAATAAAAGTGGCCATGAAAAATAATATGATTGACATATGATGCCTACTGAATAATGACTGTGTACTAATTACTCTCTGAAGTTCTTTATATACATTATCTCATTTTAGTCATTATAACAGCTCTACCAAATAGTAATACAATTATTTTTGCTTTATAGCTAAAGTAAATGAGATTTAGAAAAATAAAACAGTCTGAGGTTACCTGGCCAGAAAGTGCTGTGCTAGGATTTAAACCCAAGCATTCTGATTCTAGAGCCTTGCATTTATTGTATATATATTAGGGAAATGAATTGTTGTTATCTTAACACTTGATTACCAGAAATAAGCTAATGCCTTTTGTTTTTAGGATAGTCTTTAGCAGTATATGTGTATGTATGTATGCATCTCTCTCTGTGTGTATATATATTGTGTAAAAGACATTCATGATTAGAACTGCTTTTGAATTAATTTCAGGCATGCCAAAATCATACTTGAATATCTACATTGGGAAAGAATTCCTCAATTCTTTTAAGATTGCAGAAAAGCTTTTAAGATGAACATTGAAAACAATCAGGTATTATGCTAGCACATAATAAAAATGTGAAATATGCTAGCACAAAAAGAAAAATAAGTAATACATGTGTTTTGTTTTTAACTAGTCAGTCAGAGAACTGGTTTTTTATTGAATAGCACTAGTACAAATGGTACATATGCTTTTGTTCATAGGTTGATTTTTTAAGATAGTTTAGTATTTATCGTTTAACATGTACTTCATATATTTCTAAAATTTTGGTTGTGTGATTTTTTTTTTTTTCTAAACCACAAATTGGAAGGAATGAGTGAATACTGATGTTAAGCATTCTTAAAAAGGATAGCAATTTAGGAAAACAAGCATATTGGGATTATATAGTGTAGTCTCTCACAACTCTAGGGAAAATCATTTTGATAGTTGTTGAAAATATTCACCTGAGAGAAGATTAAATTATACAGACTACCTCTCTTTGAAATGGACAGGAGACAGGAAAGTCTTTTTTTCATAGGTGGGGTTCTGCAGTAACTTTTAACTACATCAAACATTCTCTCATTCTCTAATCTTGTTGGTCACTGAAATGATGAGAAAGAGAACTGGGTCATCTCTGTTTAGATTTCAATGATAATGAATAAAGGTCTTTAGTATGCTAGTTCGGAGTGTTGTGTTCAACTCTTTCTCCTATTGACCATGTACATTTACTACTCAGTGAAAGCATTTATCTGATTTAAGATTTGTTGTCTTGTACTTTTTCTTCTGTAATATAGAGTTGCTGTTTGGATTTTGATTTGTCCGTCTTTTCTGTTTGTTGCTTAGGAGGCACTGCATGGAGTCATTTAAGCTTCTTGTGAATTTTGATTAAAATTTTAGAAAGTAACGTTACTAAATATACTTATGGCCTATGTAATGAGTATTGAATGTTATCTAAGGAAAAAGAACATTTATGGAAAAGTATAATTTTTTCTGTTTTGGAGGTATGAGAAATTTTTAGGGACACTGATATAACTAAAAAAGTTAGGTGTGTGGGATTTCTTTTCCAGGAAAACTTAACCTATCATTTAAAAAATATGACTCCCTCTATCTGTTCCCCTTATTTCATAAAGTCAGTTAACTTAAAAAATATTGATTGAACTCTTTCTTCATGAAATATTGAAATTTATTGAGCTGAGTTAAATAAATAGCTGTTTTTAACCTTGCTTATATCATAGAAGCAGCCCACAAAGAGTTGTAGGTGCCTGGCATTAGACTGATGGTATTGCAAGTGCATTTGCTGTCATCAGAATTTCAGCATTTTCCTACTCTACACATTATTTAAATTATGAAGTGAAGGAGGAAACTGAGTTGGTAGGGTTTCAGTAATATATATTTATATGTATATATGTATATCTACGTAAATATAGTAAAGCTGTATGTTAGACAGCTCCATGCTTATTTTACTTACATATCTTGTTTTAAAAATAGAATTACTTGTGATTCAGAATTTAAAAGGTACTCCTTGATGTCTTCCTCTTGTTCCTGCTCTGTAACTTAACTGCCTGCTTTGTAACTTAATTGATTCTCTTTCCTTGAGATAGCCAGCATTTGATTTCTTATGTGTTCTGCCATAGGTATTGTGAATCTTTTACAGGTTATTTCTGAGGTGAAATTATATTTTTTGTATCCATACCTAAATTGACACTGGTGTTAGAATTGAACTTTAAATCAGTTATTCTAGAACATTGTTGTTGGTTTTCATACGTAGATTATTAAATCCCTATTTTTCTGAATGTGAATTGCCAATCAGTAGGGAATAAATATAGAGAGGAGAGGGTATTTTTCTTGGCAGTAAGAGGTAAAATCGTAATCATAAACAGTGAGCACTCAGACATTTGATATGTTTTCCAGTGTGTATTTGAGAAATGATCTGTAGTGTCAGGTAGATAACATGTGTTCTTGCTGGAAATAGTTGTTTATTAAAGAAAAAGAGAAACTATAATTTACCTTTTCCTTTAACTTTCAATTTTTTTAACATCTTAGATATGCGAAAACCTGTTCTCTTGAGAGATCAGAGGCGCAGAGTGCGTCAGTGTCAGCGAAGCCTGTGCCTTTTACCTCTTGAAGAGCGCGCGGTTTTATTCTCCTTAATGAGGCACTCCTTAGTCTTTCTTCTTCTTTAATCCTTCTTTTATAAAGTGATATCTTCATATGACTTAAAGAAATGATTGCAAAAAGTCTTAATATTGAAGCCAGTTTTTTGTTCCTCATATCTACTCAGAGGCCACCTTAACTGTAGTAGCTGTTTTTTCCTAGTACTTTTTGTCATATTTAAATAGTATATTTTTAAAAATTAGTTTTCAGTGTTTATTGTCTCATTAGATATTATTTTTTATACACCCCCATCTTCCTTTCGTTACCATACTAATATAATTGTGCTGCTATTTTAAAAATACTTACATTACTTAAATGATTAAGCCTCTAGACATTGAGTGATAGTTTTAAAGAGAAGCAAGTCATGTGTCATGATCACATAGTCTTTTAAAAACAGCTTTACTGAGATACACTATACATTTCATTTAAAGTGTATAGTTTAGTAGTTTTTAGTGTATTTTATTTTATTTTTTAGTGTATTCTAGAGTTGTATATTTGTGGTACTGTTATACCACTCTAATCTTAGAACAGTTTAATTATGCCCAAAAGAAACCCCTTACCCATTAGTAGTTATTTTCCATATTCCCTTATCTGTCCAGCTGCTCTATACAACCACTCGTCTACTACTTTCTCTATGGATTTACCTATTCTTGATGTTTCATATAAATAGAATGATACACTATGGACCTTTGTGACTGGCTTCGTTTACGTCACATAATGGCTTCTAGGGTCTTTCATATTTGGTATTATCAGTATTTCATTCTTTTTTTTTGTCACTGAGTAATATTCCACTGTGTGGGAATGACTCCATTAGTTGATGGACATTTAGTTTGTTACCTACTTTTTTGCTACTATGAATAATGCTGCTATGAACACAGATTTTTGTGTAGAGGTGTGTGTTCAGATCTTTCTGCTGTATAACTCGGAGTGAATTGCTGTATCATATGGTAACTGTTTAGTATTTGAAGGAACTGTCAAACTGTATCCAAAGTGTCAATCGCACTTCGTTTTTAACTTTTATATATTTTATTCTTGTCATTGTCATCCTGTACTGTTCCTAATTATTATAATTTGTATCCCCCAAATTTACCATGTGTTCTCTAGATTCTGCCCCAGTTCCCCTCCCCATCCCCTAAATTTTTCCTCATTCCCCTAGAATCCTTGTCCTTCTAGATTCCACTATGCAGCTGTCATCTTCTAACTTATTTTGTTGCTCTTTGGGATCCACATTCTTGTTTCCAGAATACCATGTCTTTGTATCATTGAGTACTTCTTATCTAACATAATTTCATGACATAATCCAGCAATGCTTAAAATATTAACTACTTGGTAAATGTATCCGGAGAAGTTATTTTTTCCCCCCCCGCAACATTTATTCCAAAAGGTATTTAAAAAGCTAATACACATTTTTGACACGTATGTTGACACTGAGGCATAGATTTTGAAGGTTACCTTTTTCATTACTAAATGCTAACATGTAGCCAGAACAGAAATTTGAATAATATTTATGTTGAGCAATTGTTTAAATCAGAGCTATTAAGTAGAAATTAGTTGTAAGTCACAAATGTGAGTCATTTGTGAGTGATTAAAAAATGTGAGTAATTAAAAATTTTCTAGGAATCACATTAAAGAGTAAAAAGAAAGAGGTGTACTTAATTTTAATATATATATTTAGCTCATTAAATCCAAGGTATGATTATAATAGGTAATTAGTATAACATTTATTAGTGTGATATTCTATATTCTTTTTTTGGTGCTAAGTCTTGATAACCTAATGGATAGTTTACCCCCACAACACATCCTAAATTGAAGTACCCACATTTTAAGTGCTGAGTGGCCACATGTAGCTAGTGGTTATTATTACTAGATAGTGCAGATTAAGAGTTTTATCCAGGAATTATGTTACTGTGCATTTTTGTTTTCAGTCTGTATAGTCATAGCCTATTCTCAAAGAAAAGGAAAGGTAAATGTGGTTTAAAAATATTTCATTGATTTGTCTCATTATTTCATTTTGATTTTAGTCATTTTCATTTTGACATTTCATAGCATATTAAAGGAGGTTGAGAGATACATGTTCTTCAAAAAGATATTTGCTATAGGATATGATTCCACCCCCCCTCCCCGCATATCTTAGCACAAATGTTAAAGTGTACATCGAAATTCTTAAAGTTTGATTAAATGTTGTTGTTGCCTTAATTGTCCTGGTCCCAACATGATTTTATTAGTTTAAATATTTTTTTTTTCATATTTTCTCTCACCTTACTCTTTCAAAGATTTACCTAGCTTTCAGAATCTCAAATGTTACCTCAGACACTTAGACTTATGTGCCTTTCCCTGAGGCGTCAGATTTACTTGCATGTAACTCCTGTATTACTCTATGACTATTCTAATATTCTGTCTTGTATTCCATTTGACCATTTTGTTTTTCTTTAAAAAGGTGATTTTGAATTCCATTATGGTAAAAACAGTATTTTACTCAGCTTTATATTGCTGTTTTATGGAGCACAATGCTTCTATATTGCGTTACTTAATACATATTTGAGTTGAGGTCATTTTGACTTGGTAGTTACGTGTATACTGTACATACTAGCTACATGGTATTGAGTTTCCAGGTTCCAAATTATTACTGATGTTTCTATGAACATTTAAGTTTTGATATAAGACATCAATTTATAAAATTAAACTTGGATTTTTGTTTAAACGTGACAGAGTAATAGGAGGGAAAGGAAAGAGATATAGGCAATTATAATATATACTAATACTTATTACTGAGTGACTCTGAAACTACTTTGGACAGAAAGCTAAATGAATCAATGAAGTCAGGTGCTAGATTGCACTGGTTGGTAAGTGTTGTATCTTTTAAACTTTGAGCCTGTTCAAGCTATTGCAGTAGCCCTTAGCCTCCAGGATTTTATTTGGAATCGGTTAATATAGAAGAGAGATTTGAACAGTGAAGTTTGATATATTAGTTTATTTATTCTCACCAGATTGTTTATTATGTAAATAGATAGTGCTTAAATATGAGCATTTTTATTATGGATGTAAACTTAGATATATTAATTGTTGTCATGAAAACTTCAACTTTTACAGGACCTCTGTTTCAGATAATACTTGTTTGGTATAGTAGTGTATATTTGTATATTAATTCGAGAGCTTTCCCAGAAAGAGCAAAAGATAGTAATAAGCAATATGTCTTCTTTTGCTTAAATAACCTCTTAGTTGTAAAACATGACTGTATTTGGTTTTGAGAAATCACATGGTCAAGATAATAATTTGTGTCTTACTGACCAACATGGTACTGCTGCTGTGACTAATTATGTACATTGTGAGATGTCTTCTGGTCTAGGACATGATTCTTAGACATTAAAGAGGTTTATTTATTTTCTCTGTAAAGTAGCAAAGACTTTCTTGAAATCCAAGAGGAGTTATTAAAGCATTGGTTCTGATTAAATTTATTTGAACGTCAGAGATAACCTTTGAGAGACTTTTGAGAACTTATTACATATATTTACCTTCTGTCAATTTCTAGAAAATGAAAATGATTATATGTTCACAGGACAGAGGAAGTATTCTAGTATATTTCTGCTTTCCATGGTATTAAGCTACATGGTATTGTTTTCCAGGTTCCAAATTATTACTAATGCTTCTATAAACACTTAAGTTTTGATATAAAACATCAATTTATAAAGTTTAACCTGGGTTTTTCTTTAAACATGACAGAGTATTAGTAGGGAAAGGAAAGAGATTAAGACACATAATATATGTTAATACTTATTTGTGAAAGGCTCTGAACTATGCAAAACTTTAAATTATGACATAAAGTAAAGCTCCATTTTTAACATTATCTTACTCCCAAATTACTATAGACAACTGACAGGCTGTACAATAAAAAAATAAATTTTTTATTTATGCATACAAATCTGGTGCAGGCCAGATTTGCTGGAGGTGAGAGGATTCACCAGAGGCAGAGGTGGGGAGCAGTTCAGGCAGATCAACTGAAATAAACTGCAGAGGGGAGCAGCTGGCAAGGCAAGAGAGGTCTGCTGCACCATGTGTATTTTTTGTAGTTATTATCAAGGTGAAAGTTTTAACAAGTAAATTATTTTATCCTTTCAAATAAAAATTTCAAGAGCAGCTACCTTGCTTTCAAAATGAATGCAGGTTATCTATTATATAAAATAGTGACTGTAAGAGATGGGTTAAAAAATACCCTTGAAATTCATATTGCAGGACCTCCCTGGTGCCACAGTGCATTAAGCAATGCTCTATGGAGCAAACCGCAGTTTGATCCCTGCCACAGACCAGGGAGGGGACCCACGTGGCACAGCAGATCTCTTCTGCCTCATCTTCTGCTCCACCACTGTGTTTCAGTAGGTCTGCCTGTTCCGTTCCCCACTCTGTCTCTGGTGAATCGTCTCACACACACCACCCCCCTGCACCTCTGGCCTGTACCCCGGTTCTTGTATGCATAAATAAGCATGTTTTTAAAAAAAGAAATTCATATTGCAAAGTCAAATCCTATTTTTTTTTTTTTAACTAAAGGAAATTGAAGGTCAGATAACTTTTGCCAAGGTTTCATAACTCCCTAGAGCCTGGATTCCAACCAAGGTAATTTAGTATCATACTCTTTATTTTTCACTATTTTACTGTTAATGTGAACAATTGTGCAAAAATGGAGCATTGCTACCTCTGCTATCCTCAAGACTGATTTTTGAGCCTAGTTAACACATCACATAGCTTGATTCAAAGGCAAGTGTTAGATTTCTGATCCATCCATTTTGTTTCCTGTGCTTATCGGTCTTAGCATTTTTTGTTTTTGCTTTCTGTTACTTTTGTACACGAAGATCCCATTGTGTAGCTGGCACTTAATAAATGTTGAATGTTGAATAAAAAGAAATTTAAAATGTTGAAGCTTAAGTAGAGTCCAAATTTTAATAATCATTTCACTCATGTTTTTCTTCTTAGGAAGTATTCTTGTAGTTTTTGAGGGTTGTTAAATATTACATTATATTAAATACTAAATTAAGTTAAATAATTAAAAAAGGTTGATTTATAATTCTTAGTACTTGGAGAAAATTTCCTGTGCCTCTAAAGAACTTTTCTTAGTCCATGAGTGTTTTAAGTGTCATTACAATGCTTTATTATTTGTAGGTCAGGACCCAGATATACACTTTGTAATTATTGGTTTATTTTATACAATTTTAATGCTCTTTATACATTTTTCTATTCTATAAGATTAGGAGAAAAACTTTTTTTGATAACTTTGCAATAACAAGCCCCATTTTTCATGGAGTTGGATTTTTCAGATCATTAAGAGCTTCTTTAATATATACTATTTAATACATGGGATATTCATATATTCACTTGTCAACTCAACAATACAGAATTAAGGCAGGAGTAAATGGATAAAAATGAACACCTGAGAGCCAAAAGATCATAGAATCTGAAGCAAAGTGTTTTTCTTTTTAACCTATGTGAAAGTCCTCTGGTCTGTGGTTTCTAAACTTATTCTAAACAGTATTATGCTGTAATAGATACTTTCTGACTATGGAAGTTTAGGAACTGCTGCATATAGGATACCCTTGAAGGAGTGGTATTCCTCGGATCAAACTTTGGATGCTCTGCTTTAGGTGCTTGGACTTTGCTTTTATTTTAGAAGAGAAGGGAAGGGATCTGGCATTTCAAGAACATTACTCCACAGGGCCTAGGTGATTATCTCCATTTTACACACAAGGACCCCAAGGCTCTTCTGGAAGGGGCAGGACACAAAATTAGTAATCGGCCAGAACTGGGGCTCGATCTCTAGTTTCTCTGGTTTCTAAATCTTTGCTCTTTTGATTTTACTGTGTTACTGTATGATTGTAATGAGCTGCCCATTTGGGTTTTACTCCTTAGAAACAGCAATTTAGCAGTAAACGTCCTTATTTTAAGGAAGAAGGCAAGGATGATGAATTGAATAGCCGAGCCATGTGGGTCCCCCCCCACTGGCCGGCAGCAGGGATCGAACTCATGCTGCAAGTGGCTGCGGTTTGCTTCATAGTGCGCTGCTTAACCCACTGCGCCACCAGGGGAGGCCCTGTGTGTGATTTTTTTTTTTTTAAGATTTATTTATGCATACAAGCACTAGGGTACAGGCCAGAGGTGTGGGGGCGGTGAGAGGATTCACCACAGAGAGCGGGGAGCAGAACAGGCAGATCAACGGAAGCACACTGCTGAGGGGAGCAG
>JAGFMF010011454.1:772166-818430 GCA_019455555.1 Galemys pyrenaicus | reverse complement strand
CAGGATGCAGAACAGGCAGATTGACAGAAACACACTGCTGAGGGGAGCAGCGGGTGAGGCAGGAGAGGTCTGCCGCGCCATGTGGGTCTCCTCCCTGGCCGGCGGCAGGGATCGAACTTGTGCTGCAGTGGCTGCGGTTTTGCTTCATAGTGTGTTGCTCAACCCACTGCGCCACCAGGGCGGGCCCCTGAAAATTCATTTTGAATATGTTTTATAGGGCATTAATGTTATTTCCATTAGTGATCTGGCACCTTTTCAGTGAGTACTAGTTGAAATCTGCAAATATTGACCTACTGGCACCCCTAAAGTTTTTTTTTTTTTTAATGTATGTATGTATTTTTACCTTAGTAATATAGGGCACCTCCCACCCCCATCAGGTGTTAACTACTATAGTGCACCCACTATGTTTTTCATTTTAAGTGTGAATATTTAAGTAGGTTTGATGGCTGTGTAGTCAAGTCATTTTAGACTGCATATTTTTCTTTTGAAAGCGTTTTCAGGCTAGTCTATATGCGGTGGCAGTTTGGTTGCCTGGACCATGAGGCATTAAATGCTTGTGATGGGGACATCTGGTTACTGTGGGATGTGAGGACACCTCTTACCTGCCCCTTAAGATACTGCAGTCTTACAAGTAGTCTGAGGTGCTCTCAACATTTGGAGAACTATTCAAGACCATTCAAAACCATTAAGGCTATTTACTGATAGTTGAGTTAAGCAGAATATGATATATTTTTTTCAATATTCTATTCTTATTTCTTCTCAATTTTTTAGGAAATCAGGGAGAGAAGCTACCCTTACTTGAAAATTTTCTTCTCTCTGACTTTATTTCTTGCTTTGACATAGCCAGGATTCTTAGGGACTCTTAAGAACATCATACCATTTTCATATTTTGAATAAAATGATTTCCAAATAGCCTTTGCCCTCACCAGTATGTTTTTTAAAGGAGCAGTTAGCAGCCTCTGGCTAGAAGAAGGGAAGACTGCTTCTCTTCTCCTTTTCTCTTTCCATTTAGCTATTTAAAAATACTGAACTTGACTTCTAGTAGAACAAGAGTCATTTTCATTTTCTTTTTTAGGGAACCTAGTATTTCCAAGCAGGTGAATACTTTTCCATTTGGAGGTGTTTATTTTTAAGTTACACATAAATTATTAAAGCAGCTTTCAATTTAATAAATGTAAATAGAACTGTATAATGAATCACTATATATCCATCTCTGATTTCTGGAATTATATGTGGGTAATCTTGTCTCATCTATACCCTCATTTGTACCTGAAATAACTTTTATTTATTTTATTTATTTTTTTAAAATGAATCTATTGTGTGTATGTTTCTGTGTGCATTTATCTGTCAGTGGTTCTAATTATTTTTAAAACCAGAGACTTTAAGTTTGTAATTAGAAATCTGAGTTTCCCTCTACTTGTAGACTCTCCCTTTTATATCACAACTTCCTAGTAGAAGTAACTATTAGTAGGGATAACTAATATTTATTAAGAAATTATCATCAGCTAACACTGTTCTGAAACATTTACATATATTCACTAATATAATCCCTATAACTACCTTATGAAGTATGCTTTATTACTCCATTTTACAGAGGAGGAAATTGGAATTCTGAAGATTAAATAACTTTCCTTTGTCCCAAAGATAAAAATAGCAGAACTGGGATTTAACTCCAGGTAGTCAGATTCTCACAGAGGACTTAGATTCCACATTACAGTGGTTTTTCTGTTTCTTCCTAGTTCCAGCATATAGTAAGTGCTTAATAAATATTAATTGAATGACTAATTATAATCACTGTATTGTGATTGTCTGCTTATCATTCTCTTTTTAAAAATTTATTAGATTTAATTGTATTTGACATCCTTTGTAGTCCCCAGGGGGTTCCCACCACCATTTCACCTGTGCACCATCACCTCAGTCGCTTGTGCTCTTTATGCCCTCATCCCCATCTTTACCCTCCCCTCCCTCCGCCCACCCCTGTGATCCCTTGGGTTTATCTTTGATTTTTTGATCTTGTTGAGTTTTTGTTTGTATGTTTGTTTGTTTTTGGTTGTGATTGCCCATTTCCTTGCACTTTCTCTTGTTTTTTTTGTTTTCTTTTTTCTTTTTTGTTGTGGTTGTTGTTCTTTCACATTCTTCCTAATAGCGAGGTCATCCGATATTTTTCTCTTGCCTTCTGGCTTGTTTCACTGAGTATAATTCCTTCTAGCTCCATTCATGTTTCTATAAATGTCCCTAGTTTTTCATTTTTGATTGCTGAATAGTATTCCATTGTGTATATGTACCACATCTTCTTGTTGTTTCCAGATCTTACCAATTATAAGTAGTGCTGCAATAAACATGGGGGTACAGGTACTCTTTTGGATTGTGTTTTTGTGCCTTTTGGGTAGATCCCTAGGAGTGGGATTGCTGGATCATACGGTAGTTCCATCTCTAGTAGATTGAGGAACCTCCATACGGCCTTCCATAGTGGTTGGATTAACTTGCATTCCCACCAGCAGTGTAGTAGAGTTCCTTTTTCTCCACATCCTTGCCAACATTTATTGTTGTTGGTTTTTTTGATATGTGCCATTCTTACCAGTGTAAGGTGGTACCTCATTGTTGTTTTAATTTGCATTTCCCTGATTATGAGAGATGTTGAGCATTTGTTGATATGCCTGTTGGCCATTTGTATGTCCTCTTTGGTGAAGTATCTTTTAAGTTCTGCCCATTTTTTGATTGGGTCGTTTGCTTTGATTTTCTTGAGTCTTAGGAGTTCTTTGTATATCTTTGTGATCAGTCCCTTGTCAGTTGTACAGGGTGCAAAGATTTATTCCCAATCAGTAGGGAGTCTTTTCGTTTTGGTCTATGTTTCTTTTACTGTACAGAAGTTTTTTAACTTGATATATATAGTCCCATCTGTTTATCTTCTTTCTCATTTTTATTGCTTTGGGGGATGCATCTTCAAAGGCGTTACTGAGATGTATGTCTTGTTGCGTTTTACCTATGTTTTCTTCTATATATTTTATGGTTTCATGTACCTGAAATAACTTAAAGCAAGTTTTAGATATGATTATTTTTGGACATACCATATCATTTTAAAAGATGAGGATGCTTAAAACATCATTCTATCTTATAAATATTATAAAACTGTCTTATCAGAAGACTAGCTGTCCTTGTTCCTTGATTGTATTTTTCCCCTTAAAATTTTTTGTTTGATTTAGGACCCAAACAAGGTCCATGTGTTGCATTTGGTTGCTTTTTTTAAATCTCTTTACAATGGATTTTTCTTTACTCTTCTTATTTACTGAAGAAGTCAGGTCATTTGTTTTTTGGAATTTCCCACTTACTGTATTTCTTGATTTGTATCCCTGTGATTATTAAGAGAGGGGGATATTTCTTTTGCCTCCTGCATTTCCTGCGAACTGTTAGATTTTGAACATCAGACTAGTTTATTACCTGGTGTTATTTACTATTGCATAACATCAGGTGGCAAATATGTTTAGTCATTTTTTGTGATGTTATGATTGAGCATTGGGTTTATTATTGTCAGCTTGATTCACTATTGTATATCTGCTTTTGCACTGTAAAGGTAAATTGGGTTGCTAAAGACAAAGACTGTATGACCTGCAAAGCCTAAAATATTTATTATCTGGCCTTATATAGAAAAGATTTGCCAACCACTATTTCAAACATTATATTGTTAGAGGTTACCAGAGGTGGTATTTATCATTCTTCCTTTTTTTATTTGCTGAAGTTTACATTAACAAAACAAAAGAAACCCTTCGGTTATTCTGAGGAACAGCACACTATAAATACTTGACTTTTTACTCTAATATTTGGTACAGGTGGCCACTTATCTTGTACATCATTTACCTCAGTTGCCCAGGTTATTTCTCTAAGGGGTTCTGACCTTTCAGTGGAGAATAGTATTTAAAGACCTTAAAACTGGGTCTTTGTTGCTGTGGGTTGGTGGTTATTTGTAGACACTTAATAGTAGACAAAACTAAGGCGTATGTGTTTTCTTACTATAGTAAAGTATAATGTAAGATTAACCATTTGAACCCTCTTAAAGTACAACTCAGAGGCATTAAGTACATTTACAATGGTGTGTATCAAACACCACTAATTCCGTAACTTCCCCATACCATGAAAGGAAATCTATAATTATAAACAGTCATTCTGCCTTTCTCACCTTCCTATGCCCTAGCAATAATTGCTTTCTGATTGTGAAGTTGCTTATTGTGGACAGCTCATGAAAGAAGACTCACAGCATAGGTGTGCTTTTGCTCCTGTTTTCAAGATTCACCCATCGTGGAATGTGTGTCGTCACTGCATCACTTTCTGTAACTGAACCACACGCAATGTAGGGTATCTGGAGTGTCCCCAGCTTTTGGCTATTGTGAGCAGTGCTGCTGTGAACATGTGTGTATATTTTTGTTGGAGCAGTTGTCAGTTTTCTTGGGTATTGGGAATAGAGTTTTGTAGGGTCAAGCAGTAATTCTATGTAACTTACTGAAGGATTGCTATTGCATTTTCCACATGACTGTGCCATTGTGCTTTCCCACCAGCATGTATGAGGGTTCCAGTTTCTTCTGTCTCAACACTTGCTGTGTTTGTTTTCTGGTCATGCCCATCCTAGTTGTATGAAGTGATACTGTGATTTTAACTTGTATTTCCTTATCCCTGATTGATGTTGAGGAACTTTTCATGGGCTATTTAACCATTTGTGTATCTTTGGAGAACTGTCCTAATGTTCACATCCCTCTGTTTTTTTAAAAATTGAGTGAGTTGTCTTGTGGTTGAGTTGGAAAGATTCTTAATATATTCTGGCTTCTACACCCTTTTCAGATAATATGATTTGAAAATGTGTTCTCCCATTCTCTGGATTGTCTCATCACACTCTCGATGTGTACTTGAATGCACAAAAGTTTTAAATTTTCTTTTTAAAGATTTATTTATTTGTATGTACAAGAACTGGGGTACAGGCCAGAGTCGCGGGAAGTGAGAGGATTCATTTACCAGACAGAGTGGGGAGCAGAACAGGCAGTCTGACTGAAATACACTGCTGAAGGGAGCAACAGGCGAGGCAGGAGAGGTCTGCTGCGCCATGTGGGTCCCCTCCCTGGGCAGCCGGCAGCCGGCAGCAGGGATCCAACTCGTGCTGCAGTGGCTGTGATCTGCTTCATAGTGCGTTGCTTAATCCACTGTGCCACCAGTGTGGCCCAAGTTTTAAATTTTGTTTGAAGTCATTGTACCTACTTTCCTTTGTGTTTTTGGTGTCCTATCCAAATCCAAGGTCATATAGATTTACCCCTGTTTTCTTCGATGGATTATATAGTCTTATATTTAAGTCTATGTTCCATTTTAAGTTAATTTTTGTATATGATATGAGGTAAGGGTCCAGTTTTCCAGGCTTCATTTGTTGAAGAGACAGTTCATTTTCATTGAAGGGTTTTGGCACTGTTGTTGTAACCATAGGTTCATGGATTATTTTTGGACTCTCAGTGTTACTCCATTGATAACATTTCTGTCTATGTTAATGCTACCCTGTCTTATTACTGTAGTTTTGTAAGTTTTAAAATTAAGTAGTCTAAGTAATCCCAGTTCCTTGTTTTAAAGATTGCTTTGACTATCCAGAATCCTTTGCAATTCCATACGATTTTTAGGATCTGTTTTTTGCTTCTGTACAAAAGGCCTTTGGAATTTTTATAGGGATTGTGGTGAAATTGTATATTGCTTTGTGTAGTATTGACACTTGAACAATATTAAAGCTTCTAACCCTGAAAATGAAAATGCCGTTCCACTCTTATAGATCTTCATTAGTTTCTTTCAGTAATGTTTTTTAGTTTTCAAATCTTGCACTATCCATCTTGGTTAAATTTATTCTTAGTGGTATTTTGTTATTGTAAATTGAACTTTTTATGGTATTGTAAACTGAATTGCTTCTTAATATCCTTTTAGGACTGGTATTTGGTATTCTGCAACTTAATTTATTATATGACTGTTTAAAGAAAGAATACACTTTGAGTTCATACCAGTATTTCTAAATCTGATTTTATTTTAAATTTAAGGGTTTAGGATAAATTGCTCCCTTTAACTTCCTTAAGCAGTATATTTACAGCTGTTTATTAAGTACTGTAAATCTTGAGAGTAGTGATTTACCTGTTATCCTCCATGTACATATTAATATTATTTTGAAATTTTTGTAGAACATTGCTGAGAACAATTTAAGAATTATTGCTATTAGTGTAAATTCTGTTAGGGATTTACAGTCAAATCACAGTTTGAAGGTCATTTGAAATTATTTTTCTCTGGTTTAGCTATTTGTAATAGTTAAATTTGTTCATTTTGCTGTAGATTTTAGGAAATAACCTGCTTTCATTATGATTTTTTATAATTATGTAAAATGTTTATGATTTTAAAACCAAAACTACAGTATGAAATATAATTTAAAAATCTTTTGTTTCTCCTGCTATCTTAGGTTACTATTTGTTATTTTTAGGTTAGTTTAAAAAAACTAAGCGTACATACACTTACTCATATTTTCCTCTCCTCCTCAAATAAAACTGATACTTCATTTTCCTGATTGTTTTTTTTTTAAACTTACAAAAACCTTAGAAATTTTTCTTATTATGTGGAGTTATTCCATATTGATGTTAGGTATTACATAGAGAAATTCTGGTGGGACCAATTGCCTGTTTCTTCTGGTTCTAAAACTTGAAAGTAAATCACTTCATTTTTAACAAAGAAGATGTTACTCTGTCATAAATACTCATACAGTATATACCTGTACGCAATAAAAAGTGTGGTTTTCTCTCATTCTCATCTGTGTGTTCTTGTTTCTGGAAGTTGATATTCTGAGCTTTTTTCTAGGAGTGTATTGAACATTCACATGCTAGTTTTAAGCAAATGAGAATTTTATCTTCTGTGTTCTGTACCTTCATATTATCAATTGCGCTTTAAATTTGGATAATGAAAAAAAATTTGAGAGTAATAAATAAGACTTTAAAAAGTGATTTTGAGTCATTTCCCTCTTCTTTTACTAATATATTTTGAGAGTATGTATGTTTAACTCACAAAATTTTTGTATTGTATTAATAATTACTGCTTTAAAATTCAGAAAGTAGTATATAGTTATATTCCTCTTCTTGAACTCAAACTTATATTTGGGAAGAAATTGAGAAAATTTTTATTGTTGTAATCTAATGTGGTTTAATACTACAAGTAAAGTCACATAAAGTTAGGATGCATATTAACTACGGAATTCAGTGTGAGTTCCATAAAAGCAGGAAAAAAATCTTGCCTATCCTTGTCATCACTGGGTCCCTAGCACCTCGGACAGCAACTTGTTCTACAGGCTTCTCACTGTAACATTTATTTTGAACATATAAATTTTAAATGGATCACATTATACAAATTGCTATGTGTCATTTTTTCCACTTGTTAATATAGCATGGATGTTTTCTATGTCAATATTAATGTGTTTTAAATTTCAGTTAAAATTTATTTTTTATTAACTTTTATTTTTATTGAGGTAACATTGTTTACAACACTGTATATGATTTAGTGATGTAGGTTCACTAGATGTATGAACCTCTTTAAATATATGTTACCACATACACCATGCCTACCACCAAAGGACCCATAATCCTCCACCATAGGCCACTAGGGCTTGCCCCCTCCCCCCTACCTTTTACTCTGCACTTCCCACCTTCAGTCCTAGTTGCATCAGCTCTGCAGTCATATTTGCAGAGTTTGTTTTGGTTTATTTTTTCTGTTCCTTTGTGTTTTTTATATTCTACATATGAGTGAAATAATTCACTGTTTTGTCTTTTTCCTTCTGACTTACCATAATCCCCTCTAGTTCCACTTTTTATAGCAAAGTATTACTCCACTATTACTCTACTTCTTCATCTATTCATCTGTCCACTGGTTAGCCAATAGCTTGACTGTTATAAATAGTAGTGTGATGAACAAAAAAGTGTGTATATCCCTTCGATACTTTATTCTTTTAAAAGAATGTATTGTGGATACTATATTTTATGTATAGGGCGTTTTAAAGGCTTTAATTTTTTTTTTAAAGATTTATTTATTTACGTATACAAGAGTTGGGGTACAGGCCAGAGGTGTGGGGGGTGAGTGGATTCACCAGAGACAGTGGGGAGCAGAACAGGCAGATGGACTGAAATACACTGCTGAGGGGAGCAGTGGGAAAGGCAGGAGGGGTCTGCCTTGTCATGTGGGTCCTCTCCCTGGCCAGGGATCTAACTCTTGCTGCTGTGCTGCGGGTGCTACACAGTGTGGCGTTCAACCCTATGTGCCACCAGAGAGGCCCAAAAGCTTTAATTTTAACCTTAGGTTTTAATGTGCTTAAACTTTGGCATTAGAGTTTTCTTTTTAAAATATTGGTCATAGACACTTGGTGGAAGGTTATAATGGAATGAATGTACATAACTTCTCCCTTTAAGTGTAAAAACATAAAACATTTTTTATATTGAGTGGCAGTACATCTAAGTATGTATGTTTATATACTTTATTTTTTTTAAAAAGATTTATTTATGCATACAAGAACTGGGGTACAGGCCAGAGGTGTGGGGGTGCGTGAGAGGATTCACCAGAGACAGAGCAGGGAGCAGAACAGGCAGATGGACCAAAACACACTGCTGAGGGGAGCAGCGGGCCAGGCAGGAGAGGTCTGCATGCACCATGTGGGTCCCCTCCCTGGCCGGCAGCAGGGATCGAACTCGTGCTGCAGTGGCTGTGGTTTGCTTCACAGTGTGTTGCTTAACCCACTGTGCCACCAGGGAGGCCCTGTCTATATACTTTAAACATATCTAATATATGACTGTTCTGAAAATAAATAGTGGATTAATGCACTTTAAAACATCTTGATAATAAGCAAGTCACATATGGAGAAATAGAAATAGTCAATGTGTGAAAGAGTATTTAGTTCAGTATAGTTGAAGAAACAAAAATAAAATGAGACAAAATTACACCCTCATTGCTCTCCAATTGATTGGCAAATATTAGAATTTCTGGTGATAAAGGTTTTGAGAGAGATGTTGCTGCTGAAGCAAAATAAGTTTGTATATTCTGTCTGGAGGTCAGTTTGGCAAAGTTTCAGAATTTCTTGTGGGAGGTTAAGGGAAAAATTAGGGATTATGCTCATACATAAATACAGATAAATGTTTATGCAATTTTCATCTTGGGACTAAAATAAAAATAATTAGCATTTTCTCCATGCCCATGCATTATAGCAATCCTATGATAACTCCTGGAGTGGAATTAAAAGTGGTGACAGAGAAGTAAGTTTCTAATAAGAATGAGTGAAAACAGCATATTGCAAAGGAGCATGTGTAGATTGATGTTATTGACTGAAATAGAATATAAAGTAGAATATTCTTCATATTGTACTTATGATCCTGGATTATATTTACAATCCACTTATTCAAATATGTTAATTATTTTCTTTTTGCTATCTTTATTTTCTAGTTTTTCTACATTCACATATACTCATTTAAGAAGAAACCTGAGTTACTTTTTCATGAAGGTTTTTCATTCTGCAAAAGGATTTCCTTTAAGATGCCTGCAAACAGTGAAATATCTATACACCTTTATTTATTTATTTATTTTTTTAAAAGATTTCTTTATTTATACATACAAGAGCTGGGGTATAGGTCAGAGTTCAGGGCAGTGAGCGGATTCACCAGAGACAGAGTGGGGATCAGAATAGGCAGATATACTGAAAGACACTGCTGAGGGAAGCAGCGGGCCAGGCAGGAGAGGTCTGCCACACCATGTGGGTCCCCTCCCTGGCCGGAGGCAGGGATCGAACTTGTGCTGCAGTGGCTGTGGTTTGCTTCATAGTGCGTTGCTTAACCCACTGCGCCACCAGGGAGGCCCTCTATACACCTTTAAAATGGAATCTCAGTAGAAAAAAATTAAACCTATAAGTAACTTCTGGTGAACATACAAAATAGTGGTTAATTCTGAGGGGTGGGCGGTAGAGAAAGGTGGAGTAGAAGAGGTAAGAGAGATTTAATGGACTTGCTTTATTTTCATGTTGTTGTAATTGGTTATTTTCTTTCTTTTCTGGTAGGAATTTATTAACCCTTATAATTATTATTTCACTCTTAAGGACTGGTTGCTTGCAAATCTTTTTTGAGTTTTATGTTTTCAGGTTTGCTCATAAACATTTTTCAGGATTTGAGAGAATGAGTTCACTAAGCTACTGTTAATGAATCTGATCTAAGTAGAGTTAAATTTGGGCCAGTTCTGTGTAATTTCGTCTTTAAGACCTTGTTTTCCTCTTTGAAGCTTTCTTTGACCCCTTATTTTAAAATTGCAGCTGCTGCCTCTGACCCTGAACTTTCCAGTCTCTGCATTATTTTCTTTTTAACACATTTATATTTTACAAAATAATTATATTTTTGTGTCTGTTTTTTCCTTCCCCCTTTAAGATGTAAGCTCTATTGAGTGCAGGGATTTTTGTTTCTTTATTGTGTAGTTCAGAGCTCAGAACAATGTCTAGCACATGATAGATATTGGCTTGTGTGGGAGAAGTGCGCTAAGGTTTAGCTCTTGCTCTCTTGACTTTCAGATTCATTCCAGGGACTTTGTGTTTTTAGCTACCTTTCTTTGGAAATAAGTGGCGTGGAAGTGAATTGGATAAAACTTGCTGCATGATTGCTTTTTCGAAATCCAAACTGTTGAATGTTAATTAGCACCACAGTTTTGTGTGAAGACTTAAACTTGAGTGATAATGAGACTCATTGGAGAGACAATGTTAGGTGTTTCAAGGTCTCCATGTTTATTCATCCAAAACTTAATGCCTATTACTACACACTAGGCTTTCTGCTAGACTCCTAAGGAGGATACGAATATCAGCTTAAATTAATTTCAGTTTAAGGTGAAACTGAGAATGATTAACCATTAATTATTTAGAAAAGATGCATAATCACAGCTTAATTTTATATCAATTTGCTATTGAGATAGAATTTGTATGTATGTCTTTTTTGAAGGTACTAGCATTTATTATTTACTTATACTCTTCAAATACTTTTAAACTTTTTAAATGCTTTATTCTTCTTTAAATGCTTTATTCTTTCAGTTTAATACTTAGAACAATCCTGATAGGATTATCAGTAATTTACAAATAAAGTTTCAGAGAAGTTATATAACTTGCTTAAGGGTGATAGCTTGGAGAGTTGTGGTTTTTAAATTGTCTTTTGATGCTAAAGTTCGTAAGTTTTTTGTGACATTCATGTTCAAAGGAAGCAGATAATTTTTTAAAAATTCAGAGGTAATGTTAATTAACACGGTGTAGGGAATTTGAAAACTATAATTTTTTTACCCAAACAGAATTTTTACTTTGACCCAGTGTATTTCAGAATAAAAGTACTTTTATTCTAATTTAAAAAGTAAAATACATTTATTATAGAAAAAGAATGTAAGATTAAGGTGAAGAGAAATGAAAATGCAAAAAAAAAAAAAAAAGGTAGCTGGGATGGGGAGGTAGTTCTATTGATACAGGTCATACGTAACATAATATAGTTTGAATTCCAGAGTCAGTGAGACCTGTGTTAAATACAGGTTCCACCACCTAATGGTTTCTTGATTTGAGGCTTTCATGGTTTTGGGGCAAATTAGTAAATATTAGTTTTTCAGATGAGAGTATAAGGTTTGGAAAGGTCAGTCTACATCAAAAGAGTTTTGAAGTTTGAATGTGGTGACAAAATGCTAGGCACATACTTAAAATTCCAGGCTCATCCTAGTTTTTTACACATAGATATATTATCTGCTACTAAAATGAACCATCAAAAATCATATATATTTGAAAACCCTTCGAAAATCAAATTCCTCACATATATTTCCATATAAACACAGTATTTTAAATTCTCACGTAAATAACTAGCCCACACAGTGGAATGCTTTATTCAACCATTTTCTTCTTGGTGGACATTATAGTTTATGGGTTTCTGTAATTATAAATACTATTTTAATGAATATTAGTATATAAGATATAGTATATCTGTATCTTCAGACATCAGAACTCTATCCAATGGGATAGAGGTAGAGATTTATTAATCTGTACACTTTTAAGATTTCTGAACCATGTTGGTTTGCCTTCTGAGAGGTTCTGACTGTGTATATTCTTAATAGTAATTTATATGGGTACCATTTTCTTGCAGTCGTACTGGAATAGATGTTATAATTTTAAAATGTCACTTAATTTCATCTGTTTTAATTTACATTGCTTTCATTACTAGTAAGTTTGAAGATTCTTTGCTATATGCATATTGGCAGCTTGCTTATTAACACTGGTTAGCCACTAGTTTTCATTGCTTCATTTCCATTTTGGAGGAAATGTGGTGTTGAAAGAGTTCTTCATATATGGATATTATGAATACCTGTTGCTGTTTGTAGTATATCTCCATGGTCAACTTTTCTTAATTTTGGAAATATAGGAGTTTGAAATATTTATGTTAGTGTCTGTTAGTCTTTTAGTTTTGGGCCATGCTTAGAGAAGCTTGTCTCTCCCCAAACTATATAAATTGATAACTGTCAACATTTGTTTTTAAAGATTTATTTATTTATGCATACAAGAACTGGGGTACAGGCCAGAGGTGTGGGGGGTGAGAGGATTCACCAGAGACAGAGCAGGGAGCAGAACAGGCAGATGGACCAAAACACACTGCTGAGGGAAGCAGCGGGCCAGGCAGGAGAGGTCTGCATGCACCATGTGGGTCTCCTCCCTGGCCTGCAGCAGAGATCGAAACTCATGCTGCAGTGGCTGTGGTTTGCTTCATAGTGTGTTGCTTAACCCACTGTGCCACCAGGGAGGCCCTGTCAACGTTTTTTACTCTTAAAAGAATTTAAAAAAAAAAAGGCCACAAAAACTATTTAGGATACCAGTGATTGCTTTTTCATGTGGATTATACAATATGGTATTTGCCACATTAGAAATTAAAACTGGGAAATGTGTAAATATTTATTTGTTGCAAAACAGTTAACATAAACAACATTTTAAATGGGAACTTATTTTCCAAAATACAAAATACTGTTAACAGTTAAATATTTATTTGTTGCAAAACATGTTAACATAAACAACATTTTAAATGGGAACTTATTTTCCAAAATACAAAATACTGAGAAATAACACACTTTGCAGATCTCTTACTTAATATTAAGAAAATGAATTGCCGTATTTGTCTCTGCATTTAATCTCTTTCTGTATTTTACTACATGACATGTTTTCTCTGGAAAACTTACTGTATATTGGGGAGACTCAGTAAAAAAGCAAGCATCACCCTATTGTTAGGAAAAGAGTTTAGACTTTGTGGACCATGTAAAGTATTCTGAGATCTAACTGATATATTAATTTATACTTTTATGACTGAATTTAAATCTGGATTGAATTTGATTATAATTTTATTGAATTTTAATAAAAATGTTTTACACTGCCTCATCTTTACCCATTATATCTTTTGAGGAAAGATTCATTATTATGTAAATCATGGACACACTGACTGGAATGAAACCATAAACTTCTGTTCATCTTTTTTAGTTGTTACTAAGTGAATTTTATTGTTCATTTAAAGCAGTAGTCTTAGTTTTTGTCTCATGTTGTGTCTCTATTTTGGTGTATTCTCTTAGGTTTCTGATGTATTCTCTCAGTTCCAACTTCCATTTGTACAACATGTTGTTCTAAAAGCTTATGAACTTTTAATTCATGTTGATTGTAGCATTTTGCTCTTAAAAAAAAAGTTTCCTCACCATTTATGAAAGTGATGCATAAACATTGTAGGATATTTAAAAGGAACATAGAAGCATAAACAAGAATATTTTGTCACTGTGAATAATCAGTGCTAATGATATGCTGTTATTGTTGTACTGATGGAAGTTATTTCAGTATTGAAAATGCTTGCAAGTTGAACTATACATAAGTTCTTCATTGTAAATAAATTGTATGCTTTTTGATGTGCTGCTTAGCTTTTTTGGGATTTCTCACTCACCAGGTTTATGTTGAGTATTCCTTGTGTTTCTTCGGGCTTTGGATTAGAAAGAACAAGACACAGTTTTCCATGTCACTGAGTTTTCAGGTTAGTGAAGAAAATACACATTTTTGATAAGTACTACGATAGCCATAATGTATAGCCATATGTATTATAATATCAGTATTGTGAGAGAGCCTAAGCAAGCTAGTACTGAGAAATGTTGGGGGAGTGAAGAGAAGGGAGCGGATTTGAAAAGATTCAGATTGTACAATCTTCTGTTTGATGATTTATTTGACTGGCTGAATGGAGGAAGGAGACAAGAATGACTCCTAGTTGTTTGACTTGAAAGCCTGGTGCATAATGATGTTTACTAAAATAAGGAATATACTCCGCTCACAACAAAATAAAACCCCCTGTACATTCTGCGCTTTCCAAGATGAGTTCATTCGTGGCCATGTTGAGTTTGAGGGACCTGGCCTGGAAATAATTCAGGTGGAGAAGTGTGGGAGGCGGTGGAAAGCTGCCAGGAGAGTTGTGTGGGCTGGAAGTTAGCAGTGTATCATACGTGCTAGAACAGAGGGTAAGGCTATTCTGTAAAAATTCTTAACAGGGAAAAGGTGGCCAGGGACACTCCAGTATTTGAGGGGGTAGACAGAGGAAAATGATTCCAGCAAAAAATAAAACAGGTAAAATAGAAGAGTATAGTGTTGTGGTAGGCAGTGAAACAGAATTTGAAGGAGGGCAGGGTAAGGGAGAAAGGCATCTGAAATCTTAAATCCTGTTCGAAAGGACAAATTAAAATTGAAAATTGTTTATTAGATTTAGGACTAAGGAGGCATTGAAGACTAGCAAAAACAACTTAACTGGGAAATTACATATAGAAGCCGTTGAAAGAGGATAAAGGTGATGAAGTAATGGTTGGCTACTCTGAGAAATGTGTTTTGAAGTTAGATAAAAGCATAGGGATTTGAGAATGTTTGTTTTTTTGTGATACTTCAGTTGTCATGAATATCAGTTACTTTTCTCTTGAAGGATATAGGAACAGCTCCATTCTAAAATGTAACTACTTAAGGCTGTCTGATATAATCATGAAGCTTTTTAGTAGTCCTTTTCATCTTTTTCTCTCTGTGTACATGTTTCTGCTCTCCCATCCCAACCCATTAATTTGGTGGTTCTAGCAGTAATACCACCTGTTCCTACAAATGTGCTGCACCTAACTGTGAACTGGGAAGTCCACATTAGTAATTGTAAGGGAAATATGGGGATTGCTTCTACAAAGCTTAGTCTGTGATATTTATGTTTTTTCTGCTGCTATTTCACTTAAAGAGTGTAGAGTTCTATGGTTACACTGTTTTAGAATCTAATTAAACAATTGTTAGCTCTTAAACAAATGACTGACTTTTAAAACTTGACTTTCTTCATCTTTAAAAATGATGGTAATAGTACCTCACAGGGCCACTTTTGTGGAGTTTATATGATGTAATGCATGAAAAGCAGAGTTTGGGACAGAGTAGATGCAGTAAATATTATATCCTGTCCATCTCCAAGGTTTTGATTTTTGCAGCTCAATATTTCTGGAAGTCTTGATTAGCAGGGTCTTACCATATTGGAAAAGAAAATAGATTGAAATAGTCATACTATGAATATTATGAGTCTGGGAGGACAGTGAGGAATTTACAGCATATATGAACAAGGAGACTTACTTCTGGAGATAAGAAAACTTCTTTAGGGAGGGTTTTTCTTTAGAGGCATTTGGGAACACTGCATTTCTTGAGGGGTTTCTGTAATCACTTTATATTTGGATTGAATACTAAAAAGTACTTAAAACTGAAAAAGAGTTTACAAGATGACATAGAATTATGGTATGAAGTATTCTTATTTGGGGGAGGTGGAGAGAGCAAGGAAGGTAGAGGCTGTTATGAACTAGCTATTTTAGGAAATTAATGTCACCTGGTGAAACTCATGAATATTGCAGGCTTAGTATGAAAATTACAGGGTAACCTGCAATTTAACCCAGGGCAGTACTGTACAGCAGCAGGAAGTTTGGGTTTGTGCCATGGTCTGAGGAAGCTTATATTCATACCTTTTTACGTGAGATTTGTGCTTTTAAAAGAGATAGAATATTATCTAAGGTGTTTGTTAACCTTTAATTTAGTCATTCTTTTCTTCCTTCTATCAAATAAACTGTTCTATCCTTTTAAACATTTTAGAGTCCTGTAAAGAATTTGTATTTTTTTGCTTAGTAAAATGTTAATGTAGTTTTTGTGAATGTATGAGTTAAGTTGGCCCTTGCCATTGAACTTCTCTAACACCCACAGATCTCCCCTTTATAAAGAAGAGGAACATGAATATGTTTAAAAATAGTAAACTAAATTGTTTCCTTCTGAGAATTTTTCTGAATGTGTTGCTGGTATTTAAAGTTTAATGCTGCTAAACCCACACAACAATTTTCACAATTTAAATGCCACAAGAACAGATTTTACTTTTATTGATAATGGTTTTATAAAAAGACCATGTTGAATTAAGGAATTATTTGACAAATTATTAAAGGTTTCATTACCTCTTAAAAAAGTCTACTTGCAAGTCTCTCCACGTCTGCATTCATGCCAAATGTCTCATTCGTGCCTTGGTTCTCTTGCTTTGCACACAGAAATAACCTCTTATTAATTACGAATGTGTTGGTATTAGAACTAATAGGTCAATGACTTGACCATTAAAGTAGTAATAGTTTTTCATTGAGGGAAATGAATAGATGAAACAGCTGTCATCTGTCCATACATGTTAGATGCTTGTCAGTGGGAGGTCAGCTATACTATTTCTGACTTACTGAAGTAAGGTTTTATTGCTTTGTATTTAAAAGTTGCTTTTACTGTATGGTGCTTTTGGGAAATTAAGTCACAGTAGTAACACCTGGAAAATTTAGACACCCCTGGTGAATTCCCCTTACTTAAAAGAAGAAAACTAATTTCAGCCATAGAGAAGTATCCCTTCCAACTACAGTTAGTTGCTGTCATGTGATAGTTTTCTAAAACATGCTGTTATAAAATATGCATTTATATTTTTAATAGTTTTACGTTGCTGTAATTTTAGGGACAGGGTGGTGGTGACTTCATAGATGGGTTTTCAAATCCCCAATCATAAAGTAACTTTAGGCATTTACTAAAGTTTTCTTTAAGTACAGGCAATAATTATAAAACCTAAACCATACTGCACAAATTCATATTTGATCACATAACTCTAGCTTTTATGCTATATTAATGACCTTTCCCCTGTCATTACTATCATTATTATGTTTGTTAGCGATGCTATGTAACAGAAGACTTCAAAACTTGGTTTACCACAGCCAGCATTTATTATTGCTTGTGAAACTTTGAATCAGCGGCATAGTTCTGTTGACAGGGCCAGGCTTAAGTGACCTTTGAATGGCTTGCCTATATTTCTCGTGACTTAGCTCCTAGATAGGCTAAGGCTAATTTGTCTAGAGTAGTCTCATTCTCCATGTTTAGAAGTTTGGTGGATGTCAACTGGGGTAATAGATGTGTTGGGGCACGTGTCTTTGGATAGTCTACAGGCTGAGTTGGTCTTGTTCCACGTGGCAGAACATATTTCCAGGAGAAATGTGTGAAAGTATATAGCAGTTCTTGACGCATAGACACAAAGCTGGAAAAATGTAATTTTTCACTGCCTTCTTTTAGTGAAAGCAGGTTACCAGGCTATAATTCAGAACCAAGAGGTGGGGAAAGCCTGTAACATAACATGATGAAGGTATAAATATAGGGAGACTGAAAAATTGGGGAAACATCTGTAGTTGATTTCCCACATTTGCTATCATACTTTTCACAGTTACCCTGTCATACACCTTTTGAAAACCTTTATTAGTGATAAGCACATACCTGTTCCACTGAGTATGCTGTACTATATTTACAGCAGCTTATTTTTCCCTCACAGTTACAGCTTTTGCACATAATGCCATGAATTCCCTAATTAAACAGTTGAACTGTGTCTTAATATAGTTCAGTTCAGAAAACTAGAAGAGATGGCTTCTAGTTATCCTGTTTATTTTAATCTGATTAAAATTTTCTCCTTTTCTTTGAAGGTTTTTTAATAATATGGTTTTGCATTATTTTTTGTCCAGTTTTATTTCCCAGTGTTCTGTTCTGACTTGCCCACTGTTTTTTTTTGTCACTCTTAAAAATTGTGATGAAATTGATATAACAAAAAATTAATCACTTTATGCACGCATTAGTGTCATTTGGTACATTCACAATATGCAGCCACCATCTTTATCAAGTTCCAAAAACATTTTCATCACCTTGGAAGAAAACTTCATATACTGTTAGTAGTTGTTACCCATTCCTTCCTTCTCTGAGCTCCTGGTAACCATCAGTCTGCTTTTTTGTCTTTATGGGTTTGCCTATACTGGTATGTCTTTTTATTTAAAATATGCATCTGTTTATGTTCTTTTGCCTAGGAAATCATAAATCTATGACACCTATTTCGGTGTTTGACTGTCTATTTTTTCCCTTTCCACAGAGAGTGTATACTGTAATCTAGCTACAAAGATCCCCTTGGCACTCTGCTAGCTCTGATTTTTCTCCTTCTCAGCCTTTTTTTGTAGAGTAAAAAAAAATCCCCCTTTCCCCTTCTCCACAATGTTTCTGTTTTGACTCCATCCCTTTCTTCTTACTAAACACTGCCTTCTCTCTGGGTGATTTTCACGACTTCTGTGACCAAATCTAGATCTCTTAAAAATTCTAGACCTGTTGTAATGAGCTTTTTCACACTGAACATGTTAACATTGAAATGATTTTCTCTTCTCTCTTTCATGCCTTAAAATAAAACCTCAATATTGCTCATCTTCCTATCCTTTATATTGACAAATGGCACCATCTTCCACAGATATTCCTGGGTTTTGGTCCCAGGAACCAGAGTTGTTTCCTTGTATCTATTTCTCCACCTGTAGCATACTTCAAGTCCATTTCACCCTCTAAATTTTGCTATAATCTGTTTATTTTCATTGCTGTAGTCATCACTTTAGTTTAAGACCTTATCACTCTATATAGACAGGGGTTCACAAACTATAGTCCAGCTGCCTGTTTTATGAGAATGTACTCTTATTAATTTAGGTATTCATTAGTGTAGCTGTTTTTTAATGCTATAAGACCACAATTGTGTAGTTCTGATAGAGACAGTGTGACCTACAAAGCCTAAACTAACCTTTATAGAAAAGGTTTGCCTACCCTTGTTCTATTATTGATTTTCTCTCTAGCATTATCTACCTTTTTCTCCTATCCCAGGTATATGTTCATAAGTCTGACCATATGTCCCCTTGGTGAATCTTTTATTTCTTATTCATATGATTCCTGACTGACTAATCAATGGCAACCCCCCCCCCCAACCAAACCATTTAATTAAAATTGATAAAATTCCAAAATACAGAAGGGAAAAAAATGCCTATATATGACAAGGGAGGAAAGTTATAAAATTAAGGCAAAGTAAGTTCCTTTTTAACAGATTGAGCTTGATAGTCTCATTTTGACAAATGTCCACTCCACCCAGAAGAAATTTTTGTGTTTCTTCACTTTAAGGACAATTCAAATCAATAGTTTAACCACTTCTGTACCTACTCTGGATCTTGATATTTCCCGAGATACAATCAGATGATGGAAAAGCTGTCAGACATCGTTCCTGCCCACTTACTAGTTAGGAAGAGTCTAATACAAAATCAACCAATTCATCTCTCAATAAACATTTCTTAAAGGAGTATACAGTGCTCAGTTCCAGACTAAGCCCCAATTGGTTTTAAAGTCCCTAAGGAAATACTGTTAAATAAATAAAATTTCATGAGGGATATTAAGACAATAAAAGGATAATCTGGCATCTCAGAAGATTCTTCAGGAAAATAACTTATGTGCTAAAATTTGAGAAGCAGATAAATTTAACAAAAAAGAAAAAAAGAATTTCAGGCAGCGGCAAAGGCATATATACCAAAGAGATATATCAAGATATCCTCTAAATAAGAAAATAAACCCAGAAAAGTAGACAGGACTTCTTTCGAAGCTAAAGTATAAACATTCTAAGGACAGGACTTAGTTTTGCTCCTCTTCTATTCTATTGCTTAGTGTGGTACCTGACATACAGTAAATGTTCAAGAATTATATGTTGGATAAATTAATTAAAATTTACTTGATTATGTACTATAAACCATTTGTATGGTACACGTGCTGTTTTACATATTAGTTACCGAAGATAGATGCTAAAATTTATCATTTAACATTCAAAATGATATATAGACTGATTTTAAAACAAAGATTGAATCATTTTGGCATTAGGTTTGTCTGCTAGTCCTTTGCTCATAAGTATTAGGAAATTTGCTACCAGTGGCAGCTTGTTTACTGGATTGCCTACTTGAGAGTATCTGATTCCTTTAGTTACCCCAAATTCTTAACTTACATACTTGATCTTTTTGACTATTTCAAACAATTGCAAAAGACTAAATGCTTTTGCTCTGGTCTAGAGGATTGTGATAGAAAAAGCATTCAGGGGGCCTCCCTGGTGGTGCAGTGGGTTAAGCAACACACTATGAAGCAAACCACAGCCACTGTAGCATGAGTTTCGATCCCTGCCAACCAGGGAGGAGACCCACATGGTGCATGCAGACCTCTCCTGCCTGGCCCGCTGCTTCCCTCAGCAGTGTGTTTTGGTCCATCTGCCTGTTCTGCTCCCTGCTCTGTCTCTGGTGAATCCTCTCACCCCCCACACCTCTGGCCTGTACCCCAGTTCTTGTATGCATAAATAAATAAATTTTTATAAAAAAAAAAGTAGGTAGAAGAGGAACCAGCTTAAGGGGGGCTTAATTAATAAGGGTTTTTTTTAAATTAATTTTTCTTACAATGTTTGCTTTCTTTTTTCAGGTGTAGTCCCCATAGAATTCCAACACCAGTTCACCCTTGCACCTTCCCCAACGTCCCTTGTGCTCTTCTCACCTGTCTTGATCTTAATTCCTCACGCTCCCCTGCGGAATGTCTCCGATTTATAGTTGTCTTGTTTATTTTTGTTTTGTTCTGTTGTTATTACATCCTCTTAATCTCCTAACTTTCTTCTATAAGAAACCAACCAGAATTTTTCTTTTTCCTTTTGACTTACTTCATTGATCAGAATCCCTTCAAGCTCCATCCATGTTTCTGTGAATGGCATTAGTTTATGTTTTTTTTGACTGCAGAATAGTCTTGATCCAGTTGTCTATTTTTGGTCATTTGGGTTGTTTCCAAGTCTTACCAATTATAAATAGTGCTGTGATAAACATAGAGGTGCATGTATTCTTTTGAATTAATGTTTTTGTGTTCTTTGGGTCAATCCCTAGGAGTGGGATTACTGGGTTGTATAGTAGCTACATTTTTAGTAGTCTGAGGAACGGCCACACAGCTTTCCATAGTGGCTGGGCCAGTTTGCATTCCCAGCAGCAGTGCAGGAAGGTTGTTTTTTCACCACATCCTTGCCAACATTTGTAGTTGCTAGGTTGTTGGTTTTTTTTTTTTTTTTTTTTAAATATGTGCCATTCTTACTGGTATGAGGTGGTATCTCATTGTGGTTTTAATTTGCATTTCCCTCTTAAGAAATCAGGGTTTTGTTGTTGTATTTAATGACAGTGGTTCCTGGAATGGCAAGGAGGATATTTTGAAGTGTGTGGAGGAATTTCAAATTGAATAACCTCAGTCTGTGGGACTTAATATTAAGGTAGTTTCCCTTGGGGAAGTTATGTTTTCCTTAAAGTCAGAAATTTGAATCTGAATATAGATAGAACCTTTTAGGAAATCTTTCAGGCATACATAATTATAAATCATGCCCTGTCCATCTTATTGTCTTGTTACTCTTCTGTATTAAATACAAGAATTGGTGCTTTAATTGAAGAATAAACATTGATATGAACAAGGCACTCATTTCTCTTTATTGTGCTACCCAGTTTTAGAGCTGGGTACATCATTCAAGAAGTAGATATTTGCTGGGTTACAGTTTCTTAAGTATACTTGGATTTTTTTTTTTTAAAGATTTATTTATTTATGCATACAAGAGCTGGGGTACAGGCCAGAGGTGTGGGGGTGGTGGTGGTGAGAGGATTCACCACAGAGAGCAGGGAGCAGAACAGGCAGATCAACGGAAGCACACTGCTGAGGGGAGCAGCGGGCCAGGCAGGAGAGGTCTGCTGCACCATGTGGGTCTCCTCCCTGGCCGGCAGCAGGGATCGAACTCGTGCTGCAATGGCTGCGGTCTGCTTCATAGTGCGTTGCTTAACCCACTGCGCCACCAGGGAGGTCCTATACTTGGATTTTTTAAATACTAGTGAAGAAAAATGTTACAGTAATACATATTATGAAAAGAATTATCTTTTTAGAACTTAGGCAAATTAATCTTAAACTTTTTACATCTTTGGTTGTACAGCATTTGACAGTTACAAAGAAGTATGAAGAAAATATTTATCTATGTTCTATTTAAAGTCCTTTTTACTTTTTTGTGTATCATTTCTTTTGTAAATTGAGTTCACACAGTATATATAGTCTCTAGCCCTTTCCATGTAGTCATATATCATGAATATTTCCTTATAACCTTAAGAATTCTTGAAAATGTAGATTTAATGGCTGCTTATACTATTGTGTTCAGTGCGTGCATATATGACAGTTTGCTTGACAATTCTCGTTGGGCATCTAGGTTGTTTGCAATATAATGCCAAATATCTGTTTAATATTTTGTATAGTGCTAAAGTGGATATCTTTGTAAATCAGTCATTTCTCAGTTTCTAATTACTTCTTTACTCCTCCCCAAATATTCTTAGAAAGGAAACATTGGGTCAGAGGATAGGGCTTTTTTTTTTTTTTGCTGCATCAGACTTAAGGAAAATTATACTTTATTAATTAAAACAGGATCTCTTATTTAGGGCTCAGATATGTGTATAGGGGAATGACATAATTTATTGCTCTGTTCCCACAATGTTTGGTATGTGTATGGTTTTACAGGTCTCTACAATAACACATCTTTACAGGGTCTTTTTGACTTAATATATTGAGATTTACTATTGGAGATTATACACCTTCAGTTCTCTCCTATAGTGCCTCTCATTGCTCTTAGAGCTAACAAAATCCTTTATTTAATGACCTTTTAAAATAACTCTGCTTGATATTTGGACCAATCTTAAGGTCTTTATCAGCACAAACTGAGAGTAGAAGTGTAAACTGATAAAACCTTTTTAGAAACTAACCAAGTTCAAGAATGCCTAGTTTTATTATTATGTCTTTGTTAACTTGATTGTTTAAATTTTAGTTTTTAATAGTTGCTTATTTGCTGGGTAAAATACGATAGCTACATTCTGGGATGAGAGGAATGATAGAAATAAATTCTTTCCTAAACTGAATGAAAATTGGAAGATGAAAACTAGACCAAAAAGATAAACTCTTGTCTTTTCCAGCAACACAGATGAAGCTGGAAGGGATTATGCTTTGTGAAATTTGTCAAAAGGAGAAAGACAAATACTAGGTGGTGTCACTTACAGGTAGAATATAGAGAAATCCTACAAAGGGTCAGAAAAAGCCAAACTCTAAAACTAACCAGTGAAAGCTGACTAAAGAACTGAGGCACTGGGGGGGAGGGGCTAAAGGAGGACCAAGCTTAAAAGTGGGGAGGGAGCATGATGGACTCTGGGCACTTTGATGGTAGGAGTGCTGTTAGGATGACAAAGAGAGTGACCCTGTGCTTCTAGAAAACAAATAGCAATGTAAACTAATGTTACCTCAATAACATTTTTCTTTAAAAGTCAATATTTGAGGGCTCTCTTTCCCCTCCGGAGTACCATCTACCTGGGAGTCTTTCTTCTTTATCCTTTTTTCCTAAATATGCTTTTCTTTCCAAGAACAATAAAATAAAAGTCAATATTTGAAATTTATACTCCTATCTGACTGCTGTGGAATCATACATAACCAAAGCTAAAAGGAATCTAAACGTTCATACTTAGTCCTTTCAATTTGCAGGTAGGGAAACTGAGGTCTAGAAAGGAGGTTTGTATATTTCCTAAGGTCAAACAATAAAAGGAAACAGCTTGTCCTGTTTGTTTTTTTTTTTTTTTTTTTTTTTCATAATTAACCTGTTCCTACTCCACAAATATCTCCCACTCTCCTTTCCTTTGTAGGTGACTAATTTTTTTCTGTCCAGATACCTGGTAGAATAGTTTTCATCCTTGAGTTTAATCAGGGTACTTCCCTTGTTGAGTCAGTCCTTTCTTGTATACACTGTTCCTTTTTTCTCCTGCAGATACAGTTGATTTAATTTCAAGAAATTTGCAGCTTTTAATACTTATTTAACCCATATGTTAGAATCCACTTTAGGAACAAAACTATCCTTTATGTTGAATCCTCTTTGTTTTCCAAACACTTATTATCTTTTGCAGAATTACTTTATTTCTTCATTCATTCCCTCTGCATGACTATGATTCCCTCTTTGTATTTATTTAAAACTTTTACTATGTCTCTTCTTTGCTGTTTCATTGTTTTACTAAGCAAAGAAACAGGCTGGAAAATGCCCCTTCATTCATCCTTCCCTCCTTCTTGATCCATGTCTAATTCCAGTGAATTGTGAATTTTGCCTTAATTGGAAAATTTTACAGATTGAGATTTTATTAAGGATCCTGAAATGAGATCATCCTAGATTATCTGGATGTGCTTTAAGTGCAACCACAGGTGTCCTTGTGAGAGATACATAGAAAAGAAAGACAGACATAGAAAGGAGGAGGCTGTGTGACTATGGTGGCAGAGATTGCAATGATGCATCCTTGAGGCCAGAAGAAATGTGGACAATGACCAGAAACTAGAAGATGCAAAGGTTGGATCCCGCTTCTATAGCCTGCAGAAGGAGTACAGTCCTGCTGGCATCTTGATTTTAGACTTTTGGTCATCAGGGTTATGAGTGACTAATCTGTTGCTTTTAAATGACCCAGTTTGTGGTAATTTGTTACTGCAGTCACAGGAAATTAATACAAGAACCAAAACAATTTTCCTTTTTCAACTCTCTGCTGTTTTATGACCTTATCTTTGGATTCTTGTTGTATTTATTTCATGTTTTTTTTAAGTTCTCCTGTAGCACTAAATTCTTAAGAGGAATTTTTCCCTACTCTAGATTGTTTTCTTACAGATAGATCTCTTGGTTTGGCTTTTGCATATTTGTCCTATAGTGTGTTCGTGTCCTTATTTTCTTCTGTATTTTCATTAAATTAGACAGCTCTTTTACATCTTTTATTTTGATATAATATCCATCAGTGAATTCTTCCGTTTTTAAAATCTTGTTTTGGGTATCTTTGTCTTCTGAGTATGTGGCTATTGTTTTTAATGTACTTTTCTATAGCTAGAGGAGTGTGGTAATATGGTAAATAGGGAACACCTTTTTGAACATCTTTTCTACCACCAAGCTGGGGGTACATTCTTTGACTTCTGTTTCTTCCCTCAACTTAGTTGGTTCACTAACTGGGAGGATGACTGCCCTTTTTTTTTTTCCCTTATTTCTTTTTTTTAATATAATTTTTAAATTTACATATCTTTGGCATCAATTGTAATCCCCATGTATTCCCCATCACCAGAACACCAGTGCACCATCACCTCAGTCCCCCGTGCTCCCGTCTGCCCTCCACCCTTTCCCTCTTTCTTCCCCACCAAGTGTCCCCAGTTTGTCCTTGTCTTTTCATTTTTGGTTTTTGTTTCTTTCATGTTGTTATTATTATTATTGTTCTTATTCCTTTCCTTGATCCTTATTTGGGTCCCTTATATACCTCCTGGGGTGGGGAGGGAGGAAACTATATGGTATTTTTCTTTTGCCTTCTGACTTATTTCACTGAGCGTAATTCCTTCTAGCTCCATCCATGTTCCTATGAATGACTCTAGTTTATCTTTTTTGATTGCTGAATAGTATTCCATCATGTATATGTACCACATCTTCCTGAGCCAGTCATCTGTTTTTGGGCAATTAGGTTGTTTCCAAGTCTTACCTATTGTAAATAGTGCTGCAGTAAACATAGGGGTGCAGGTATTCTTTTGAATCAGTGTATTTGTGTCTTTTGGGTATAATCCTAGGAGTGGGAGTGCTGGATCATAAGGAAGTTCCATCCTTAGTAGATTGAGAAACCACCATACTGCTTTCCATAATGGTTGGACCATCTTGCATTCCCACCAGCAGTGTAAGAGAGTTCCTTTTTCTCCACATCCTCACCAACATTTGTTGTTGCTACTTCTTTTGAAATGTGCATTCTCACTGGTGTGAGGTGGTATCTCATAGTGGTTTTGATTTGCATTTCTCTGATGACAAGAGAAGTTGAGCATTTTTTCATATGTCTGTTGGCCATTTGCATTTCCTCTTTGGAGAATTGCCTTTTTAGCTCTTATGCCCATTTTTTGACTGGGTTGTTTTCTTTGTTTTTGTTTAGAGGATGACTGCCTTTTTGAGGTTTATAAATGATGTATAGAAGGCTTTTGAGGTAAAACATAAACTGTAGACTTTCTTTGGACTCTTTCTCCCTTATCTTGTTACACCTCTCTGTAACTGCCTACAACATTTCACATTCTACTTTTTATCTTACTGCAGAGTGGCATAGAGAATTATCAATATTTTTTCTTTTGTTTTCCCTCAGAATTGCTTCTTGACATAGAAATAGTCTTGGGAGCCATGCTATGCTGCTTTTGGCCTGAACATATTTCTGTGTTTTTTTTCCCTTTGCTCTTTTTTTTTTTTTTTTATTTTTGAGTTTGTAGCAAAAGCTTGTCTACTTGTTGTTTGGCTGCTGATGGTGTTTTTTTGTAATTTAAAAATATTTTTTTCTTTGTTAATTACTGGAGGAGAAATAGTTGTAATACTTATTTAATTTTTTCATGCGCCTGTTGGCTATTTGCATTTCTTCTTTGGAGAAATGTCTTTTTAGCTCTTCTGCCCACTTTTAAATTGGGTTGTTTTGTTGTTACTGAGTTGTATAAACTCTTTGTAGATCTTTTATATCCATTGTATGGTGTGCAAATATTTTTTCCCATTTAGGAGGGCATTTCAGTTGCTGTCTCTTTTGCCTATAGAAGCTTTTTAGTTTGATGTAGTCCCAGGTTTATCTTCTCCTTTATTTTCCTTGCTTTTGGAGATAAGTTCTCAAAGACTTTTCTGAGATTTATGTCATGGAGTGTTTTGCCTGTTTTCTTCTACATATTTTATGGGTTCCAGGCCTTATATTCCATTACATTCAAACAGATTACATTCTTTTGTCTATTTTGAGTTGATTCCCTTTTTGTCTATTTTGAGTTGATTTTTGTGTATGGTTTGATGTGTGAGGTAGTAGTCTAGTTTCATTCTTTTTCATATAGCAGTCCAGTTTTCCCAGCACCATTTGTTTTACTGGTAGTTTTGTTTTACTTCATATGTTTTAGTGAAATTGGCATGGTTAAGCTGCCTTTATTAGTTTCTGAGTTCCACTGTTTCTTCTCTCTCTGGCACAGTGCCTGGACTGTTAGGTACATTTGTTCTTGTCTTCCTTAATGTTTAATTTTTCTCTTTTTTGGAAAATGCAGGTATTTGAGACACAGGTATGTGACTTATGGAATGTGTGTTGCAGTTGGGGTGGGGAGTCTCAAGATAGAAGAAATAATACTTTTCTTCATGTAATTTAAGGGACGTTATAAGACTACCCTATGAGATATTTGAAGTTTTAAATTCTGTCTACTGTGGGGTTCCTCTAGGTACGTTGTATGATATTTCATAGCTCACTTTTATTACATTGTATTTTATCTGTTATGCTTGAATTTCACCAGAATGGAGGGTTGTATTGGAGTTTTGGAGGGCCTCAACTCAAAATAACCTTCAGTATACTCTTGGTCCTCTTATTTGCATACATATATATGGAGATATGCTGCAAAGATTCAGAACATTTTAAAAGAGTTTTGGGATTTTATTTCTACACCTAGAAGTTAAGATAATATAAGAATCTGAGCATATAATTGTATCATTTTCTATTTGACCTTTTCTTGGAAGCACATTTATATTTAGTAATAGAGTTGACACTTGGAGTTAGAACAACTGTGTTCTGATTGTGACCCACCCCCTATTATTAGTTTGGGCAGTTTGGGCTATATAATTAGTCTTAACTCACTGGAGCCTCAGTTTCTTCATTTGCTTATAATTTAGTATAATTTATGGGATTAAAATTAAGTGAAGTATTTTGTGAAAATAATAAGGTACCTACTCTATATAAGAAATACTCAACCCAAATTTTGAGGAAATACTGTCTGTGTTCTAATTCATAAATAAATCCTCTCTGAACAGAAAGCTTCATTAGGGAAGGAGCCTTGTTTGTCATACTCATATTTTGTGATCCCACTTCCTAGCACAGTCTGGTACACAGATAGTATTTATTAAGCTTTTGGTGAATCATTAAAAAACAGCTATGTATTTGAATGAAAAAATTGTGTATCTTCTTTCTCTTTCCATTTTTAAATAACAAGCTTTCTGTCAGTCTAACATTATACTATTAATGACAGAATGCCTACAAAGTAGATAAGATGTGCATAGCATAAACAGATGTATGAAAATTAATATTTTACAAAGCCTCACAGCTATGATTTATTAAAGTACAAAGTACTTGAAGTATAGGATTGCATCTCTTTTTTACCCCCTCCTGCTCTCATTTTAAATAGAGTTCGCCCTTCCTTCCTACTGATTTTTCTAATGAGGACATAGTCCAAGTGTCTGCAAATCGTGGAGATACGCTGTAAAAAGAAACTTAGCCAACAGTCACTGTTAGCAGATTTATACTGGTACTGTCCTAGTTTATCATTAGGTTAAGAAGGTAATAGGAGGAGTTATATGAACTTATTTTGGTGACTTTTTCATATTTTTAGTAGCTTTCAAAGTGCTAAAATTCCTGTAGGAATTTTTTTACTTGTAAATGAACACATTTTGTAACCTGCTGTATACATATGTGTAGAATGGGACTACAGCAATAAAAGTGTGATTACACGTCTAACCTTATGTATTGAATATTAGTTGTTAAATTGTAGTGTAAACTCTACAGGATCAACCTGCAATAAACAAATCTAGGAGAAAACAAACCCCATCCTACTCTTTATCTCCACCACTGCTTGAAATTTAACAGAAAATATAGATTAATAACCTATTTTTAAAATGTATATTAAAATGTATACACATTTCACTGATTCTCAGTGGGAAAACTTTGGATTTAAGGGTGGGCATAACTTGTATTTATAATTCAGGAGAAGCAAAACTGAGTGCCAGGGATTTGGGTTGTCAGAAGACTATATTGAGGATTAAGATGATATAGATGGCCAAAACCAGAACTAATCTATTAAAAATTACAATATCTTGATTTTAATATTATGCCCATTAAAGACTAGAATAAAGTAGATCAGCTTTGCAAGAATTACTTTTTGGCTTTCTTCTGAATTCATGAATGCTCATGACTAAACTTGCCATCAAGTGTGACCACAGGCTCAATATCATTGTGTTTTCTACAGTGCTTATTTTGTTTTCTTTTGTCTTCTTACCATTGACATCCATGTTTCTTTAGAAATATGATAAACTTTCTCATTAAGGAAAATTTAAATATCTGCATACTCTCCCCTGCCCCAAATTTTGGACAGTTTGTAAATCAAGCATATAAAAAGTGTTTAGGATTTAAAGATTCTACTATAAAGTCCTACAAATAGACACTTTTCATACACACTCTACAAGCCTTTTTGACTTATGGGAAATGAAGCTGTTTCTAAAATACAGCTTTATAATATTTCAAGTAAATACTTAAGACTAGGTGACTTGTTTATTCATTTTGGGTTTTTGTTTTTTTGTGTTTTTTTGGTTCACTGGAATTAGAAAAAAGGAAATATGCTTGATTCCAGTTCATGGTTCATAAGTAAAATAATATTTCAGTTCAGAATGCTGAAAATTAGTATGGTTAATACTGGTGTTTGATTGGTTTGGCTTAAGTTAAAATTTAAAGAAGATAAAAAATTTGAATCAATATTAGTTCAAAGGGAGTATGAATGGTTGATAGTAAAAACTTTTGGGGCACCTAAGATATTTGTATTAAAACCTTCTGTAAAATGTTTGAAAATTTCAGTTTTTCTGGAACTAGAAAGTTGATTTCAGGACCTGAACCCTGTGACTAGACTCTTATTGAAGGGGTTATCTTGGTCAAATTACCCTTTTCCAATACCTTGGTTTCTCTCACTTGCTAGTGATTAGGAGTAATTTACAAGGTGGGGATTGGAGGGATTAGTGGTTTTTGTGGTTTGTTCTCAAAGTATGGTATATAGGGCTGCATTAGAAATAATGTGGGTAATGCTTGATAAAAACAGTTTTCCTGAGACCCACAAAGATCTACTTAGTCTCTTGGGGTGAAATTCTAGGATTTTTATTTTTACTAAACTCTAAGGTGATTTTTATGTTTACTGTGAGTGTAGCTTGCAAACAATAAAATAGAATTCAAGGAGTACACTGATTGATAGTTTGAAATTAAACTTAAGTCCTCAGCGATTTCCCCTGTCCAGTTCTTACTCATTGCTGCATGTTAATACTCTTTGAAACTAGAGTTATGCTACTTGTAAATAAATACATTTGTTTTGACTGCTTCTTGTTGCAGTGCTTGAAGCCTTGCTTCTGTTTTTACTACATTTACTACTTTCTCTATACATTCTGCCTAGGGATTTATATCTAATCAGTGGTTAAGAATAAGAAAAAGCAAAAACACTGCTAATGTTCAACATAAAGTAGTGAGTTCCAAAATTCTAACAGTTTGCTTTTGACCTTACTTATTTTGATCAAGGTAACATTGATTATGGAATTGTATGTAATACACCTTCTGAGATATTGATACATATCCCCACACTAAGCTCACTACCAGAGTACTCATAATCTTCCACTATAATCTGTTGTGCTCCTCCCTACTTTGTTTTCCTCTCTCTTCTTCCCCTTCTTGTAACTGCAATTCCAAAGTTATATTTCTAGGATTTGTTATTAGTTTGGTTTTGTCTGACCATTGTTTTGTTTCTCAATATTCCATAGCTTGCTTGAGTACCAGCATTGTGCTAAATAAACCCTGTAGTAATAAGCACTAGGGAAATATATAAGATTTAGATAATATCTGACTTAAAGAGCTCATGTTAAGTGAGAGGCTCACACTCTTTATGACTGTAGAACACTGTGTAGGGCATGTTGGTGATAAAAGAAAGCAGACCAGAACAGAGAAAAATAATGTTTATGTCTGTTTCAACTGCCAATAACTCAAAGTTCAGAGAAAGTATAATTTACTGAGTAGACATTATGTGACAAACATTAAAAAAACAATTGCCTATCTTATTCAATCATTACAGCATCCTTAAAGTAGCAGCTGTCTCCATTTATAGATAATAAATGGTAGAATATATGATTCAAATCTTAGTATACCTTTAGAGCCCATGTTTTGCACCATCATGCCTTTCTCTAAGGAGTAAAAACTTAACTGGCTTATACCTATAAGAATTTATAATTCTTCATAATTTGTGCAATTGGTTTGGTATTTTCCTGTGATTAAAAATGTGGTCTTGGGACCTTCTTGGTGCCTCAAGGGGTTAATCACCACACTATGAAGAATCCACAGCCACTGCAGCACAAGTTCGATCCCCTGCAAGGGAGGTGACCATCATGGCACAGCAGACCTCTCTCCTGTCTTGCCTGCTGCTCCCCTCAGCAGCATATTTCAGTCAGTCTGCCTGTTCTGGTCCCCCTCTCCCACTCTGGTAAATCCCCCCCCCCCCCCCAACAACTGGCGTGCACTCAAGTTCTTGTGTGCATAAATAAATCTTAAAAAAAATATGGTCTTGTGCATTGTGGGACATTGGAGTATTTCTGACTCATCTTCATTTTCTGCCATGTGTTTTTCTAGTTCTAAAGTATGATATGCAGGGAAACATCTCCAAAGTCAGCCCACATATGCCATCTGTCCATTTTATTTTCCCTGCCTCTCCTTTATTTTTCCTATCCCCAAAGGAAATTTAGTAATTCTTTTGTTTTGTTATCCTAATCCTGTAGGTAAAATCATGCAGAGATGAATGGTGTCTAAGGGAAAGACCCTACAAGAAAGATTTTTGTCACATCAAGGTTTTACATAGAAATTGTTCTAAAAACTTTCTCATGATATTAGTCATTAGGGTTGATTTGATTGATTCAACTACTTGGTTGGGTTCCTTTCTTTATAGGTATTATAGCATTTGCGCTCTGGGTTGAATTTTCATATTTGAGTAGAGCCCCTATTTTATGACAAGAGTAGGTTTCTTTTAGGATTTGCCTGATTTTTGTGAGTCTTGGTTCCTTTTTCTTTCTTAGGCTTATTAATTGCTGTTTTCATGTTTCTAAATTGTTTCATTTTTTGGGGGGGAGAGCATCTTGCTTTAATAGATGTTACTAGTTCAAAAGGACACCTGCACACCTTTGTTTATTGCAGCACTTTTCACAATAGGCAAGCAATGGAAACAACCCAAATGCCCCAAAATAGGTGACTTGATCAAGAAGATGTGGTATATATACACATTGGAATATTGTGCAGCAATAAAAAAGATGAACTCATGCAATTCGCAGCAACATAGATAGAGCTAGAAGGGGTTATACTCAGTGAAATAAGCCAGAAAGAAAAGGAAAAATATTGGATGGTTTCACTTATAGAAGGAATGTAGAGGAAACAAATAAGGGACTAAGGAAAAAAATTATAATAAATTAAAAGTCAAAATCAACAGCTATAAATCTGAGGCACCCCCCCCAGGGGGGGAGGAGGGAGAAGGAAGAAAATGGGTGGGAAGAGCATAAGGGACTATGGTGATGGTGCTGGGTGAACTGGTTGTGGAAATTGCATGGGGATGAGAAATATGCACTGTACAAAAATGAAAAATAATTTAAAATATATAAAATTTTTTAAAAAATGCAAGAAAAAAAGAGATTTCCTTAACTAGTTCCTTAGGATAGAATTTCACTTAAAAACCTGAATCTTCAACACTGTTTCCTCTTCTCACAATCTAAAGTCATGCCTGAAAATAAGGTTCTTTTTGTTTTTGAGTAATTTGTGTAATATTTTTCAATAGAGTGTTTACTATTTTGTTGTTAAACATCTCAAAAATATAGCTGTTATTTCTCTCCTGGTAAAGAATAGGCAATATTAGTATTGTTAGGTAAAACTATTAAAAGTACTTTGTATCATCTGTGTAGTCACAGGTGGTATGCTGAATTTTCTGGTGTTTTCTTTTTTTTTTTAAGATTTATTTGTGCATACAAGAACTGGAGTACAGGCCAGAGTCCAGGGAGGTGAGAGGATTCACTAGAGACAGAGTAGGGAGCAGAACAGACAGACTGACTGAAACACACTGCTGAGGGGAGCAGGGGGCCAGGCAGGAGAGATCTGCTGCACCATGTGGGTCAGGGATCAAACTCGTGCTACAGTGGCTTGCATCTGCCTCATAGAGTGTTGCTTAACCCACTGAGCCACCAGGGAGGCCCTCTCTGGTGTTTTCTTGTAGTACACTTTTAATTTTCTATTATTTCTTCCCGGAGACATTATTTTTGAGTTACAGGAAGATTGCACAAGGATGGTTATTGATATGTTCAGTTTGTAATAGTAGTGTGATTTTTAATGTTTCTATCAAGCCTTTCAATTAAAAATGTTGCATTATTTCTTAGCTCAGAATTTTAGGAGCTGTCATCCTTAAGCAAAGAACCATCAAAGTAAATGACTAAAGTATGTTCAACTTGAAATTTATTATTCCTATAAAATTAAAATTAGTGTCAGATACCTCTTAACTACTAAAGATGCTTGAAGTTGTCTTTTGGGTTTGGGATGCTTATTCTACCCTTTGGATGTGGATCATTCTCTTGTATAACATTTGTTTATCACAGGATGGATTGATTAGTCTGAGTAAATGACTTCAGAAGACTTTAAAAATATATCCACAATGTGTTTCTTATAGATCCAAAATTATGTTGAGAGATTGAGAACTAAGTTGGCATGTATCAGTTTGGGATATTCCTAAGACTTTTATGAGAATTGATTTGTGTAACAATGTTCAATAGAAAGTAGTTGTTCTGTTATGTACCATCTTTCTATTGCTTCATGAGGATTCTATTGTGGTTTATATATTTAAGATTTATATATTGTGGCAAAGAATAGGGGATTTAATTCCATGTTCTAATTATAATAGGAAATTCATACCACATTAGTGAAATTTCATTGTAATAGAGTGTTCCAGGAGTCCTCTGGCCAGAGAGAGGACCAGGAGCCAAGGTATTTATTCCCACTGCTTTGCTGTTACTGCTCTGAGAGATAGTGGCAATGTTTTGAAGACCAATGTTATTGTAATTAGTGTAAGATTCTCTATATCTTGTATCCTAAGAAATTGAGTATTGGGCAAAGTGGAGATTTATTTTTAAAGGACCGTTCTTGTTAGAAACCCTAGTTTCTAGCTTTTCTTGAGAATTTTGATTTCTTGGAAGCAGTGTTTACTGTACTTTTCTATTGATAAAATCCAGAGTTACCCAGTTTCCAGTAAGAGATACTAAACATCTCGGAATCAATTGTTTGACGTTTTTGTTTTCCATATTTTGCTTTGGGATAAATTTTAAAAAGTATTGTTTGGGGAGGAGATGATAATATTTGAGCTTAACTGTTCAGCTGAAGTAGCAAGTTTGTAAAATATAACAGGTATATAGCATGAGGCAAGTGAAGAGTTCTGCTAGTGTAAAGCTTTATGGTACTGGACAAGTTAATATGCCTTAGTTTTACTTGTTTTCCCAGTAAATACAAGATATCATACATTTAATTATATTAGGGTAGATAAAACAAAGAAATGAAAGTTCTTTGTAAACAGTGAAATTTTATGCCGCTATTAATTTTATTGCTATGTCAGCAAATTATAATCACAAATGGTGACATACTTTTCCTTGGCACACTAACTGCTGCCTGTTTCATGTGTTACTACTGCTCTAGCCATGATAATACCCAGTATTATCTTGTCATTCTTTATGGCTGTTACTTGACTTCTCTGGTGGAGCACTCTAAAGAGCTTGATGATTTCTGAATAAAATTTCTGGGATGCTTGAGGTAGAAAAACTTGACAGCTGTTATTCCTAGTATATTTGGGTTTTCATATTTTAATAGAGTGTAGCTTGAAAGAGCTCTCAGCAGTTTCTCTGTTTGAACAAGAATAATTTCTGCTAAAATGTCATAAAATTTTTTTATTAGATTGCAAGAGAATGAAAGGACTGATATTTGTCTATATCCAATTGCAGTTTAAAATTAGAGACCCCATGAGTCTTGTTTCACTTATAGCATCAATAGCACATACTTTACCTTTCTATTCTGCTTCTGATCTTTCAGTAGAATCATCTCATTTGTGGTTTTTTCCCAATATACAAATCGAGATTCTAGATTAGAATTTCTCAGGCTTAATAGTTAAAGTCAAAGCAAATCTCAGAGATGTGATGGATATCTTTCTGATTCTTGAACCCATGAAACCATTTTTCTGAAATGTAAAGATTTTAAGAAATTCATTCTAAGAAGGAAGTGGGAAAAGCCATTAAGAAAACTTTTATTGCTTAAGTTCTCTTACCAGAGCAAGTACAAAACCATAGCTACTGTCTTCTTTATTGAAATATAGTTTACAATAGACAGAACTTAAGGTTTATACCCTCCACAGCTTTTGTTTTAAATTAAAACAATAGCCATTCTTAAACTCTTATGAACTTAATTAAAAAAAGACTTTTTTTTTCTATTTGACAATTTATTTCATAGTGTTGTGCTTTTTTTTTCAATTTACTTATATTTGACATCAATTGTGATCCCCATGTATTCCCCATCACCATCTCACCAGTGCACATTCACCTCAGTCCCCAGTGCTCCCGTCTGCCCTCCACCCTTTCCCTCTTCCCTCCCCACCAAGTGTCCCCAGATTGTAATGACACTTTTTAAAAATTATATCTGTGATATTTTGCAAGCAACTTGCTCTGTAGAATTACTAACTCACATCTTATTTATTGTGCTATGGTTTTGATAGGAATGCTCTAGGAAAAGTCAGATTGTTTGAAATCACCTCTGCTATTTATTTTCTTTAGGATAATTGGATTAGAAGAATATATGTAATGCATTGGATTTTTAATTTTTCTGTATCTCTTCATAGTTTAAGTTCAAAAGACTGATTTTCAGGTAAGGAGAGGTTTTATTTTACAAATGAGGAAGTAAATGACTTAAATTATTGTTAATCTGAAACAATGTTGTTATTGTCAATGTTAACCTGAAACAATGTTGTTAAGAGTAATATGGTCAGAAATGAAGGTAATAAGAACTGTTTTTTGGGAAATGGAGCATTATGATTTGAACTTGGATTAGAGTAAATTAAGTTTTTTAGCAAATACATTTAAGATTTACTAGGAGTGAAATGTGAAGAGAACATTTGAAAGCTTGATAATTGTTATCTGTTGATATCTTGTTTTAGGGCTTGTATGCACTTAAAGAATATGTAATATTGTCAAAATTGGTAGATTGATGAGATATGAGATTTTTTTTTCTACATGCAATGTTGGATTTGTGGTAACAGTCATCGTGGTGACAATCATCAATACTTGTTTGGGTCTTTGGCCTTGGAAGTAAACACATTCATATCCAAGATAGCTGACCATGATACAATATACACTGTTTATCTTATGCAGGAATAATTCATTGCAGTATTGTCTGTTATGAAGACTGTCTTGTAAGAGAGAGATCCTTAATCACAGATACTACTTATTTTTTTTGGTCTATATTAACATTTCTGTGAATTTAATTGTCTATGGATATTACAGTATGACACTTAAGAATATTAATTTATCTGGCAGTTTTATATTTGGTAGATGAAAAATACCCAACCATGGAAAACTAGTTATATTTTTGGTCTTTTTATATGTAAGGTACAAATGAATAATCTTGGCTTGGTGTATAGAGTTAAATATATAATTTTTTCTTCCATTCATAAGTGTGACTCTCATTAACATTTAAAAATAGGATTTGGTATAATGGAAGAGTAGCAGAGGAAAAAGTGCAGGTTAGTGAGCCTGAGGACTACATTGTACTGAGAACTAGTTGTAGAATTGCTGAACACAGAAGAGTAATAATTGCTACATCACAAAGGTTGTTGTTACTAGTCTGTGTATTCTGAAATCTCTTAGAACGATGTAAAACTCTTTAAAATTAGGTGCTAGGTATAGTATAACATGGTTTAGACTAGCTAGGAAACTGGAAAACAAAATGATTATGAGTTGTGGTTGATTAGTTGGGGTGACTCTTGAGCTTGAGCTAAGACTTTGGATTGCAGCTGGGGATGTGGGAAGGTAAAAAGTGTAAGTAGAGGGCTATGGGTCGGCAAAAGCCCCAGAGCCAGTAAACTACTTGTAAATGAGGCTTAGTTCAGAATAGGTTTAATATTTCTTTTACGTTTTACTTTTCTTGTTCCCAAATTAGCATCCTTTCTCATGTTCCTTTTCCCCCATGTGAACTTTTTTGGCGAGGTACTCCATTGTTAGAGATACAGGATATGGAGAACAAACACTCTAAACATGATTTTCCTAAAGGCAGAGTGCTTTAAATAGAGTGAGCATATTTAGAAATTTTAAGTTGCACCTATTTTATTTTCAAGTAACGTAAGGAACAAGCTTGAAGAAAACTAGAGCCTTCAGAGTGGGACGAAAAAGGATTCAGACCTGCTGGGTCCCCACCATTTGTTTTTTGACCTTGGGAAATTTTTATCAATTTTCCTATTACCTTTAATAAGGGAACAGCACTATCTACTTCATGAGGTTTTTGTTTTCATTAAATGAAGTCATGTATATAAAAAAATCATGGTGCCTTGTCTATAAAATGACTGAGTTAAATGGTGGTTTAAAAAATTACTTATAATTGAAACAAATGATTGAAGTAATTCTATGTGATAAACTAAGATGAGCACTTAACAAATAATTTGTGATAAAGAATAGAGTTATGTATACTTTCCTATGTTTAATTCTATACAGTTCTCAATATTCTATCCCTTCTTTCCTTTAGGAGATAAGGATGGCAGCAAGGTGACCACAGTGGTGGCAACTCCTGGGCAGGGTCCAGACAGGCCACAAGAAGTCAGCTATACAGACACTAAAGTAATTGGAAATGGGTCATTTGGTGTGGTATATCAAGCCAAACTTTGTGATTCAGGAGAACTGGTTGCCATCAAGAAAGTATTGCAGGACAAGAGATTTAAGGTAAAACCTTTGGTATCTCAATGTTTTTTGTTTTGTTTTGTTTATATATATTTATATATAAATTCTTTATTCCTTCAGATTTCATATATTGTGCAATTATCTGAAAACCACTGTAACAACTTTATTTTCATTGCAGTTTTATAGGGATAAATTTACTGAAATGCAATATTTATTTTTCAACTACTACTGTGAGTGATTTATGTATTTAAATGCTGTGACAGGTAGCTTAAAATTTCTTAATGGATGCTTTTACAAAGTGACCTCTCTCTAATCCTTGCCTAACCAAGGACACAGAGATTTTTCCTTGTGATTTCTTTTGAGAGTTTTAGAATTCAAGCTCTTAAGTTTTTGATTCATTTGGAGTTAATTTCTGTGTCTGGTAGTGTCAGTTTTTGCAGGTAGAGATTCAGTTGTCCAAGCTGCATTTGCTGAAAATACTATTCTTACTGCATTGTTTTGGCAGCTTTATAAGAAATCTGTTATTTATAAATATAGGCATTTCTGGAGTCTCAGTTCTATTCCAGAGATATTTGTCTCAGTTTATGCAAGTACCATACTAACTTGATTTTCTTTATGTGAGTGGTAAGATAGGATATCTGGAATTGTATTCTCCAACATCTTTCTTCTTTAGCAACATTATTTTGGGTATTCCCTTATATTTCTATATAAATTTAAGCATCGTTTTGTCATTAAAAAATGAAGGCAGTTGGAATTACAGCAGGATTGGAATCATTACCATTTTAACATTAAGTCTTCCGATCCATGGTCTTGGAATATCTTTCTTTTTATTTAGATCTTTCTTTGTTAGTTTTCAATGTACAAGTCTTACACTCTTGTTAAACTTCTAAGTGAAACTTTCTCTTTTAAATCTACTTCTTAGAGTGTACTTTGTTAGCACTTGACTATTTTGAAAACTTTTCAGTGCATAACTTTAACTTGTGTTCTGAGTTCATTTTTATATAAGCCCAGGTTAAATTTTATAAAAAGTCATCCTAAGGTAAAAGAGCCACTAACCAGTAGAGAGTGATGGTGAGTTATATAGCAGTTTCTGAACTCTGGGGTTTAATTACTGTTTTACTGTAAATTATTTGAAAAAGACTTCACTGAAAACCCCTAACTAGTCTTTGTTGGTTACTTTATTATTCTAGGTGATTATAATATAAGGGTATTCGTTTGTGCTTCTTTTTTCCTATTATTAGCTTTCCATTTTCCATGCTCTATAGAAGTGAGTAGACCACTTTATTAAACTGGAAAAGTTATTTCACATATCTAAATTTGTTTCATATTGATGAGATAGGAGGAAATATTTAATACCTACTGACTTTTTTTTTTTGCCTCAGAATTGTGTGAGAAAAACTTACACATTTACTTAAAATAACTTTCTAAAACCCTAAAAACTTTCTTTCCACTAAAAAAATCTCTGTCGAACTTTTCAATTACAGGTCCAAGTGTAAATTTAGGCTAGCTAACTCAGTCTGTATATATACTGTGTGTAAAGTACTCAACTCTGTGTCGTGTAGTCACAAGAAGAAATACAGTGTTCGCATTCAAGGAGTTTGCAGTCCAAGTATGGTGACAAGACAAACATTTGTGATGTTAAGTAGTAAGTAGATCATGTATTTTTGTATTAGATATCTGAATTCATGATTTCTATTATAGAATATTTTCCTGTAGATTTCCCTGAAAGTTAGGATTATATAGCATCCTAGAGAATCTTTGTGATTTATATCCATAGTCACTGTTTGGACTAACAACTAAACGAAAGTTTAGTCCATATTGAAGATAATTTTTATCTGATCATTGCCACCTGACATTTGGTGACATCTGCATATTGAGTAGGAAAATTGGGGTTTTACTACTGATATCTCAAGTTGAGGTATATATTAGACCCAAGATATCAAGTTGAGTAGTTGATGAAAATATACTGGAGTACATAGGAAGGCTCTGATCTGGGGTTATAAAATTGGGAGCCATTAATCTTAAAGCTTGTGTACTAGAAGATAGTTAAAAAGAGGTGAGAGGGCTTTCCTGGTGGCGCAGCGGGTTGAGCGCAGCTCTGTGAAGCATCAGCAGCACAGTAGTGTGAGTTCGATCCCCCTGGCCAGGGAGGGGACCCACATGGCGCAGCAGACCTCTCCTGCTTCACCCACTGTTCCCCTCAGCAGTGTAATTCAATCTGCCTATTCTGTTCCCCACACTGTCTCTGGTGAATCCTCTCACTTCCCGCGACTCTGGCCTGTACCCCAGCTCTTGTATGCACAAATCTTTAAAAAAAAAAAATGAACTAAATTTGAAAAAAAAAAAAAGGGTGGGGGTGTGAGATGAGTCCTTGCTACTCCATTGTTTAGAAATAAGGAGATTTGGAAGAACCAGCAAAGAAACTGAACTTGATCAGGGAAGATGAATGAGGACAAGAGAATTTTGTGTCTTAGAAGGAAACTAGAGAAAACATTTCAAAGGAGGAGGAGAGAGTGAGATCAACCAGCAGTCTGTATTTATGGACCATAGTTACAACATTAGGTATATTGTTGGTATTTGCCTGAGATTTTGGTTAGATTGTACTTTGGAGGTATATAAGATGATGTTCCTCCTTTCTAGTTTCTTTTTGGTATGAAAAATGAAGTTTTCTAGTTTGTGTTTATGTATTCAGAAAATTCATAGTCCCAAGGGAATTGGATCCCACTTGTTAAAATTTAATTTGATTGATTTTAATTGAAAAGAATCTTTTCAATCTCAGGCAGAAGAGTTCTCTTTCTTTTCAAAACTCTCACATTGTTTTCTTTTTTCAATACCTCTAATATCACTTAACATTATCTGTCATGTGATACATTATTTATATACTCTGTACTTGAATTATTTTACATTACAGGTGTTTTCACTAGTAAGTTCTTGCTTTTTTATTGTTGTGTCTCCAAGCACATAGTAATAAATGAGAATTGGTGGAGTTATGTCAACATTTTATTGTGGTAACTGAGAGCATGGGCTCAGGAATCACTAATACACCTGCTTTAAATTTCACATTGTGTTATGCTAGCAAATTTTGTAACCTCTGTGCTTTCATCCCCCTTTTTAAGTAGGGATAATAATATTGCTTATGTCATAGGTTTGTGGAGAAGATTAAATTGCATTCAAAGATAAAGCACAGTATCTCTTGAACCTTGATAGTCTATATTTGTAGGTACCATCATTGTTATGCTAATAATTTTCACTCAAAGATACTGGGTTCAAGAAACTGGTTACACTTTAGTTGGGGTTGACTTACATGTTAGGACTTCTGAAAAGTGAGCATTCAAGAATGTGTTTTTTTATATTTACTTTAGAAGTCCATAAACTGTTAGAATAAATAGAAGCCCTTTAGCCTTTCCATCAATCTTTTCTCCTTTTTTTTTTTTTCCACTTCTCCTCTCTGTGTTGGACAACTTGTTTTTGTGGCTGATTGGAAAAGTACCATGCATAAACCCTGTTTATTTCTTCTATAAAATTGGGGTTTTCTTTGTAGAAAATTTTAAAACTATCCTAACAATAAGTATTTTACAACCAAAATTTACAATTTAGATTTTTATATACATACTGTAAAAGGTAAATGTTATTATAAATTCCTAGAACATTATCTAACATAATAAATTGTTAGAAAGTCCAGTGTGCATATTTTGTGTATGTACTAAGTACAAAGGAGGTTGACTAAAAGGAACTTCCTTTTTATGAATTCTGAAGCAGTGGTTGGCAAACTGTAGGCCTGCTACTATAGATAAAGTTTTATTGGAAAACAGCCATATCCATTCCTTAGCACATTGTGACAACTTTTCATCTATAGCTGCAGGGTTAAATAGTTCCATTGGAAACTAATATGACCTGCAAGCCTAAAGTATTTATCTTATCTGTAACAGAAAATGTTTGCTGACTCCTGTTCTAGTGTATTATATTTGTGTCTCTTCATTTCTCCTTGGTTCATTCTCAATTTCTTGAATGGTTCCTTTTTATTTGTCTGCTTAAATATATAGTATCCTTTCCTGAATATCTTACCTGCTTTCAGGTAAGATACAACTGTTCAGTTGTACTGTGTGGTCATTTTCTTTTAGGGTTCCTTATAGTCTTTTCTGCTGCTAGACATTCTGGCCACTTTTTTTGCAGGCATTTTATCTACTCCTGTCTTACCTACTTTCATTTACTTCTGTGACTTCAAGAATCATCCAGATCTTTAGTAGAGGGTACATGAACACTTCATACATTCTGGGCCTTTTTCTTTTAAGAGAGAGAGAGAGTGTGTGTATACATATATACACATCATTTATATATCATACATCATTTATATATATACATTTATATATATATATATTTACATTATTCTTCCTTTTTGTACAGTGCATACTTTCTCCTCTCAGGTTAGTCCCAGTATAATTACCACCAATTTATCTGTGCAACATCACACCTTTGTGTTCTTCCTCCCCATTTTGACCCCTCTTCTTCCCCCTCTCCTGCAGTGTCTCTGATTAATTTATTAAGAGTGTTACTATGTTGCCTGTTAACTTTTTTAACTTCCTATAATTATTTTTTTTCCTGATTCGTTATTTGGTTACCCTACATTCCTCCTAAGTGAAACTATCTGATATTTTTCTTTTTCTTTCTTGCTTATTTCACTGAGAACAATCCCTTCTAGCTCCATCCATGTTGTTTCAAATGGCATGAGTTTGTTGTTTTTTGATTGCTGAATAATAGTATTCCATTGTTTATATATACCACATCTTTTTGATCCAGTCATCTATTTTTGGGCATTTGGATTATTTCTGTATCTTACCTATTGTATATAGTGCTGCAGTAAACATAGGGGTGCATGTATTCTTTTGAATGAATGTTTTTGTGTCCTTTGGGTAGCTATATTCCTAGGAATGGAATTGCAGGATCACTTGGAAGTTCCATTTTTAGTAGTTTGAGGAACCTCCACACAGCTTTCCATAGTGATTGGACCAGTTTGCATTCCCACCAGCAGTGTAGGAATGTTCTCTTTTCTTTACATCCTTGCCAACATTTGTCGTTTCCTGGTTTTTTTTTTTTTTTAATACGTCCCATTCTTGCTGGTGTAAGGTGGTATCTCGTTGTGGTTTTGATTTGCATTTCCCTGATTACAAGTGATGCTATTAAACATTTTTTCATATACCTATTGGCCATTTACATTTCCTCTTTATAGAAGTGTCTTTTTAGCTCTTTTGCTCATTTTTTTTGCTAGATTGTTTACTTTGTTTTTGTTGAGTCATGTGAGCTCTTTGTAGATCTTGGTGCTCAGTCCCTTACAGTAGTATTATATGCAAAAATTTTCTCACAGTCAGTAAGATGTTTCATCTTTGTTTTGGTTAATGTCTCTTTTGCTGTACAGAAGCTTTTCAGTTTGATGTAGTCCCAGCTACTCATCCTTTTCTTCACTTTCTTTGCTTTGGGTAATGTGTCTTTAATAATATTACTGAAATGTATGTCATGTAGTATTTTGCCTGTATTTTCTTCTATATATTTTATGGTTTCAGGTCCTATGTCCAAGTCTTTTATCTATTTTTGAGTTGGTTTTTGTGCATGGTATGAGGTATTAGTCTAGCTTCATTTTTTTTCTTTTTTTGCATGTACATAGCAGTACAGTTTCCCTGGCACCATTTATTGAACAAACTGTCCTAGTTCCATTGCATACTCTTTGCACCTTAGTCAAAGATTAGTTGTCCATAAATATGTGGGTTTATTTGGCTGGGTTTCCTATTCGATTCCATTGGTCTGTGTGTCTGTTTTGTTCCAGTATCATACAGTTTTAATTATGGCTTTGTAGTATAGTTTGAAGTCTGGGAGTATAATACTTCCATCTTCCATCTTTTTGGTCAGGAGAGCTTTAGCTATTTGAGTTTTTTTGTGGTTCCATTTCTGTTCTATCTCTTTGAAGAATATCATTGAGATTTTTATCAGAGAATAGTGTTGAATCTGTAAATTGCTTTTGGTAGGGTGACCATTTTGATAATGTTAGTTCTTCCAGTCCATGAGCAAGGAACATCTTTCCATTTTTTATATCTTTTATTTCTTCTAACAATGTCTCATAATTTTCTTTGCATAAATCCTTCACCTCTTTTGTTAGGGTTATTCCCAAGTATTTGATTTTTTTTGTTTCAATTATAGAAGGGATGGTTTTCTTGATTTCTTCTTCAGATTTACTGTTTGCATATAGGAAGGCTTATATAGGATTTGGTTTGCATTTGCTTTAAGGTTTGCATATAGGATTTTTGTATGTTAGTTTTGTATCCTGCTACTTTACTATTATTGATTGTTTTGATTGATTTGGTTGATTATTTTGATTAGTTTTTCTGTGGAGTTTTTAAGGTTCTCTGTATATTATCATCTTGTCTGCAAATAATGATAGTTTTAAAAAACTCTTCTTTCCCTATTTAGATTCCCTGTATGTCTTTCTTTTTTTTTCTTATTGCTCTGGCTAGGACTTTCAGTATTTTTTTTTTTTTTAAGATTTATTTACGCATACAAGAGCTGAGGTAAAGGCCAGAGGCGCAGGAGGTGAAAGGATTCACCAGAGGCAGTAGGGAGCAGAACAGGCAGATCAGCTAAAATACACTATTGAGGGAGCAGCGGGTGAGGCAGGAGAGGTCTGCTGTGCCTTGTGGGTCCCCTCCCTAGTTGCGGATTGAACTCACGTGCCTTGCCAAGGATGCTTCCCATTGTGGTGCTCAACCCGCTGCGCCTCCGGGGAGGCCCTGGCTTCCAGTAGTAAATTGAAGAGCAGCGGCAAGAGTAGACATGCTTGTCTTATCCCCTACCCTAAAGGAAGGCTTTCAGCTTTTCACCATTTACCCACACCATTAATAGTGGCTGTGGCTTTATCATATGTAGCTTTTATCATATTAAGATATGTGCCTTCTATCCCAATAATATCAAGGGCCTTATTATAAACAGATGTTAACTTTGTCAAATGCTTTCTCAGCGTTTATTAATATGATCATATTGTTTTTAGTTTTCTTTTTGTCCATATGTTGGATTACATTAATTGATTTTTGGATGTTGAAACATCCTTGTGCCCCAGAATAAATCCCACTTGATCATGGTATATTATCCTTTTGTTACATTGTTGGATTCTGTTGGCAAGGATTTTGTTGAGGATTTTTGTATCAGTATTCATTAGGGAGATTGGCCTGTAGTTTTCTTTCTTTTGTGTTGTCTTTATTTGGTTTTGCTTTTAGTGTATTCTTGACTTCATAGAATATACTTGATAGTATTCCTTCTTTCTCAGTGCTCTGAAAGTGTTTGCGTAGGATAGGCATTAGTTCATTTCTGATTGTTTGGTAGAATTCATTTGTGGAGCCATCGTGTCCTGGTCTTTCATTTTGGGGGAGTGTTTTGATTACTTTTTCAATTTCATTGCTTGTAATTGGTCTGTTTAGATGTTCTGTTTCTTCTTTTCTAGCTTTGGGTGATTATATTGTTCTAGGAATTTGTCCATCTCTTCTAGATTTGTTGAACTTGTTTGTAATCTCTGACTATTCTTTTCATTTCTACTGAGTGTTGTGATTTCTCTTTTGTTTATATCCTGTTTATTTGTGTTTTCTCCCATTTTTTCTTAAGCCATGATAGAGGGTTTTTTAAATGTTTCCTTTTTTGGGGGGGGAGAATCTTTTTTTTTTTAAAGATTGATTTATTTATGCATACAAGAGCTGGGGTACAGGCTAGAGGTATAGGGGGTGAGGGGTGAGAGAATACACCAGACAGAGTGGGGAGCAGAACAGGCAAATCAACTGAAACACACTGCTCAGGGGAGCAGCGGGCCAGGCAGGAGAGGTCTGCTGCACCATATGGGTCCCCTCCCTGGCCGGCAGCAGGGATCAAACTCGTGCTGCAGTGGCTGCGGTTTGCTTCACAGTGTGTTGCTTAACCACTGCGCCACCAGGGAGGGCCCCTCTGCTTTGATTTTTAAAATTCTTTTCTTCTACTGGTTTTTGGGTTTT
>JAGFMF010011454.1:703729-771946 GCA_019455555.1 Galemys pyrenaicus | reverse complement strand
CCTCCCTGGCCGGCAGCAGGGATCGAACTCGTGCTGCAGTGGCTGCGGTTTGCTTCATAGTGCATTGCTTAACCCACTGCGCCACCAGGGAGGCCCACTTTATTCTCTTCTTGCCCATTGTGTTTCTTTGGAGAAGTCTGGTGTCAGCATGATTGGTTTTCCTTTATAAGTTATCTGTTTCTTCCCACTTGTCAGCATCATTATTTTTTTCTTGAACTCTTAGAAGCTTTACTTACTATGTCTTGCTGAAGTTTTCCTTTCATTGTGGTAATTTGGTGTTCTAGCTTCCTGTATGTCTATTTTCATCCAGTCCTTCATTCTTGGGAAGTTCTCTTCAATTATTCTCTTGAATTGTTTCTCGTTTCCTTTGTCTTTCTCCTCACCTTGTTGGATTCCTGTAACTCTTATATTTCCCTTTCTCATGGTGTCAGATAGTTCTTGAAGTGTTTCTTCATTCTTTTTTCTTCATACTTTTCTTCATTTTTTCTTTAAGGACTCAATTTCATTCTTCAGTTCATTAATTATATTTTCCATATCATTCTTTTCTTTTTCGTCTTTTTTATGTTTTTTAATTCTGACCATGTTAAATTCTCTGTCTGGCAGGCAGAAAAGTTCTTCCATGTCATTATTGTTGAGTTCTGGTGGTTGATTTTCTTTATGTGGTGTGTCCTTTCCGTGAGGGTTTACTTGGTTATTTGTATTTTACCTTCTCCCTATTGTTTGTTTTCTGATTTGCTCTATGTTTTGGGCCACTGTGCGGCTGGTACTGGGGGGCATCTCTTTGGGGTGCTCCTTCTGGGATGTCAGGAACTGGTGACAGTAACAAGTTTGGCATTACTATACCAGATTCCACAAGAGAAGTGACCCTGTGGATATGTTGATGGGCGCTGTTCTTGAAGAGCCCCTTACTCTGTATTTAGTCAGTCCCAGAATGGGATTGTGGGGTCTCTGGCTTCAAACTTCCCCACGGAAAGGCTCACACTTTCATAGACCCACAGTTCACCTTGGTGGCAGAGCCCTCCCTTTCTTTACTTAGTTCCAAAAGGGGATTGTAGGGTCCCTGACTTCTGACAGTGGCATAGGGGCCACACTTTCTTAGAGCATTCTGGGTCTTTTCACTTAAGAATCCCTTGGTCATTTCAAGCTGAGTACGTTCCAAACTGAACTTTCCTTCCTGCTTCCAAAACAGCAGTGAACTTTGCCATCTTAATAGTCACGAGTCAGAAGCTTAATCACTATTACACTGTCCTTCCCATTACCCATTCAGCAGTAGATTATCAAATAACTGTTCACCTGCCTCTCAGGACCATCTCTTTCTTCCATTTTCATGGTATCTATCCCAGTGTAGGCCCTAGTTTAATTTATCTTGCCTCTCATTGTTTCCCCCATAGTCAGTGATCTTTCTAAAGCCCCTTGCTAACCACATCAGTGATTCTTGTAATATTCAAGCTTTTTGCATTGTATTTAAGACTTTCCTCCTGACCCTATCCCAGAAATTTTCTAAGTAATAAGCAAATTTTTCTTAGTTCCTGTCTGTTTACTGTCTCACTTTTGAGGTGAAGTGTTTTTCTCACTTTATTTTGTAATTTTTGTTTACTTACCCATTAGAATCAGAATCCCTTGAGAACTGTGAATTTTTGTCTATTCAGAGCCTTGGCTTTTTACACATGGTTGGCTTTAAATATTTGTTGTACACATGGAGTTATTTTGAGTTGTTCTTTTAGCCAACTGTAGGGTCTTTTAGTACATCTGAATTTTCCATGAAATAAAAGAGTCACAGATTTAGTCAACATTTTTATAGTTCTAGTGATACTAACTAAGGAGGGATGGTGGAATTTAGGATAATTCTCATTTTTTGAAGAAGATATATTTATGAGAAATAGTCTTTGAAGCAGAACGTTTTAAGTGAATTCTATTCTACTAGATCTTTAAAAAGAAGAACTTTCTATGAGGGGGGAAAGATCTCCTGGTGGAATGAACTTGGTGAAGAGATGATAGACATTCATGCTGCCTACTATACACCCACACTATTGAGCTTGCTGGTTGTTACTTCACCCAGAAGATAATATTTCTTTTATTGAACTTTTACATAAGGGATCATAAAGTACTCCTTTGGGAATCCCTTGACTTTATGCTTTTAAGTTAGAAAACCTCCCAACCCTCCCCCCCCCCCCCTTTTTTAAGTGTGAGGTGTCAATGATACAGAAATGTGCAAAAGCGTCTTTCTGGTTTAACTCTGGATATATGTTAATAGTTACTGGTTAAAACAAAAGGATGCTTTTTCCTTTAAATGTGCCATTTCAGATTTCCTTTCTTTTCTGCTAAATATTTATATATTTTAAACCCAACTAAATTTTAAAAAACTAACCACAGGTTTGGAGTTCTGTACATACAGTACAGGAGTATTATATTATTCAAAATATTATATTCAAAACATATATATTATATATAATATATAAAATATATTATATATAATATATTCAAAATATTATATTCAGAATATTATTATTCAAAATAATATATTATTCAAAATATTCTGAGCATCTTGCCAAATCTATGCTAGGCATTAGAAGCTGGTATCTCCAAGGAAGTCACAATAGAAATTAGTTTTTTAACACCCTTTCTTTCCAGCACTGTCTTGTACCTTAAAAGCCTGAATCAACAAAAGTAGTTCCTCCAGGACTGAGAGAGCGCAGGAGGAAGTGGGAAAAGGGCAATTCTAGTCAGAGCATCAAGTACTTCCAGAATCTACCCTGTGAATAAGGTTTGGAGAGTCTCTAAACTTAGCAGAGTTTCATTCATTGTTTGGTGCTCTTAGAAATGCTTGAAGGACTCTGGAAGTAGAATTGAAAAAGAAGGCAAATGGAATAAAGTTCTGAAAGGACTTGTGAATCTTGCTTCTAGATCTTAGGTCCTAGATTCTGTCTAAAGCTCTCTGCACATTACCTTCCTGGATACTCTGTGTGTAGAATGGGCAGGCTCTGGAACTTCCCAAGGGAGATGGCGCCCTTTCAGATTTTCTTATACTGATATGATGTTTATTCTCTAGTAGTTGTCTTTTTTTTTTTTTAGTGGGATTACTTAGTAAAAATCTAGTCTACACATAATTTTTACATTTTCTCTTGGTGGAAAAAAAGTTAGAGTTTACAGATAGGTGGTTTAGCAGAATGAATTTCAGGCCTTTTAACAATAATACTATAGTGAATATATTTTACATTGCATCCAGTACATAGAAAAAGTGACAAAGACAAGTTTAATGAAAAGATTTTCTTGCTCTTACTACTTTAAAAAATTATTTTCTGTCTATTTTCTTTCCCCTCTCCCTTCTGATTGGCTGGACTCTCAGTTTGGAAGATACTGGTCTACACCAAATTTTAAGGTAGAAGTAATTATAGAAACAAAGAATTTATTGTGAAAAACAGAGTTGCCTGTTGTGAGAGATCTGTAAGGTAATACAGAAAGATAAAATATGGCTTTTGTTTTTAAGACACTTAAAGTAAGCTAGATGGACTTTTTTTTTTTAAAAGATTTATTTATTTATGCATACAAAGCTGGGGTACAGGGCAGAAACGTGGAAGGTGAGAGGATTCACCAGAGACAGAGTGGGGAGCAGAACAGACTGAAATACACTGCTGAGGGGAGCAGCGGGCAAGGCAGGCAAGGTCTGCTGCTCCATGTGGGTCCCCCTCCCTGGCCGGGGTTTGAACTCGCACTGCTGTGCCATGGATACCTCAACAGTGCAGGGCTCAACCCGCTGTGCCACCAGGGAGGCCCTACCTAGTTAAACAAGTTTATGTATGTTTTTCTTTATTCACAATGGGCTATTATATCTGATTTCTGTGATTTTTGAGAAACGTTCATTTAAATAACATTTAATATGGTGAAACAAAGTTGTAAAAATAAAAAAAGTCAAGAGTATACAATGAATTCAAAATAATTGTAGGTGATACAGGAATTTAAAGATTATAAATAATTATTATGGGTTGGAGCAACTGGGGATGACTTGGTGAAGGAATTGTGGTTAAATAGTAACTTAAAGATGGGTGGACTATCTGTAGGTGGAAGGGAGGGTTGAGATATTCCAGTGACAGTAAATGTGATCAGTGATTTAAAATTGGAAATGAAGTAATATAAGTAGGAAGAGTGAGAAGTGGAATCTAGGCATTGGTCAGGAGTGGAAGATAAAATTAAGTCGTTAAGGAGAGACTATATTTTGAAATGAGTTAGTGCCCTGTATTTAGCATATGGGGATTTCTTGTTCTCAAAATCAGTTAGTGTGATAGTAATATTGCCATTGCAGCTCTTTTGGGTTGCTGTTGTATATTTTTTATCCTTTTACTTTTAAACTATTTGTCTTTTAAGTAAATCTATAATATAAAGATTATAGTTGAAGTTTTCTTTGTTATCCATTCTGTCTGCTTTTGATTGTGTCCTTAGTTAATCGTATTTTGTGTAGTTTTTGATAAGGTTATAATTACTTATGTCTTGTTTTTCTATATCATGCCACTTTTGTTCTTCTGTTCTCATCTACTGCTTTTTTTGTATGTTGCACAAATCCTTGTTTAGCATATTATTTCATGTTTAGTGTTTTTAACATAATAATACTTTCTTAGTGATGCTTAGGAATTGTAGCATGCATTTTGATTTTTCACAGTTGGCTTCAGTTAATACTGACATAATTCTAGTAAGAGATTACATTTTCTCTGGAATAGCTTAATTTTCTCATTTGTCCTTCATACTATTTTTGCCAGAGATATTGCGACTATTTATATTGTTACCTGAGTAATACTGTTATTTCTTATGCAGTCTACTGTTTTTCCATCTATACCCATCATTTCTAGTGCTCTTTTGTTTTTCCTTATGGATTTGTATCACATCCTAGTCCTGTTCTGTCACCCTGAGAGATTTGTTTGCATACATCGAAAGATAGACCTTTATTTAGAATATTCTCTCCATCATCTTCTTTTTCTTTTTGTCATTTGTATCTTTTTTTAAACTAACATTAGTTTACAACACTATATATGATTTAGAGGAAATAGGTTCACACCTCTTCAGATGTATGTTTCTACACCAAGACCACCACTAAAGTACATATAGTCCTCACTATAGTCCATAGGACCCCTTCCTTCCTTTGCTCCTCACCTTCACCCTTCCATTCTCATAGCCTCAATTATTAAGTGAAATTTCTAGGGTTCATTTTGGTTTAGTTTTATGAGTGAAATTATCTGGTATTTGTCTTCTTCTGAATTATTTTGCTTAGCATAATCCCTTCCAACTCCACCCATGTTATGGCAAGGTTGTCTTTTTTAAAAAAATCACTGAGTGTTATACCATACACCACCTTCTTACTCCACTCATCTGTTGTTGGGCATTTAGGTTGTTTCCATAACTTGGCTATTGTAAATTGTATTGCAATGAAAGTGGAGTACGTACATATCCTTAAAATCAGGTTGGTGTTTTTATTTGTTTCTGATATTTTTCAGATAGATACTTAGGAATGGAATTGCTCATCTTATATTGTGCTGTGTTTTTAATATCATACTATTTTCCATAAGGATGGAGCAGTTTACATTCCATCAATGGTGTATAAGAACCCTTTTATATCCACACCATACCAAAACTTGTTTCTTCTCTTTCATATAATATTGATTTTATTTATAATCTTATTAATTTGTTGTCCTGAATTTTGTTTTGTCTCTTTGATTAGGTTTTCTGAGTTCTCTTGTATCACTTTAGGTTGCCTTTCTGTGTTTTCTTCAATCTCTTTGAATTTCTTCAGTATAATAATTTTGAACTCTCTGATAGGGAAATACAATTTTTATTATTATTTTTTTTTGTTCTTGGGTTCTGGGAAATTATTTTCACCTTGTGATATTATACTGTGTTGAGGTCTTGCATGCCATGTGTTGCATGATTTTTTTTGTCTGCTCATTTTGTTACTTGAAGTCGTCCTTCCTCCCCTTTTTAAAATATTAATATCCATAGCAGTAACTTAGAGGTTTAAGTAATTTCACTTTCCCCATAAGGTATGCTGAGGTTTTGGTTAATTTTGTATCTTGTGTCTTTGTGTACTTTTGTATATACTCAGATCTTTTGCAGTTCTAAAGACAGTGGGGTGGGTAAGCTTTCTGGAGGTGTTCATTTGATGGCATGGCCCAATATGCCTTCTTTCTGGCATTTGGGATTTGATAGTTGGCAGTCCTTATGCTCTCAGTGGGTCTCTCATTGGCAATTACCAGTGCACAGGGTTGGGAAAATGGTGTGCAGACTAGAATGCCTGCTGTGGTCTAACATTTACTGGGGACCCTACCTGTGTAGACTACTCCAGCTCCTCTGTATCATTTCCCCTTCATTTCAAGGGTGTGTGCCTCCTTACCACTTGTGCTTCCATTCTTTCCTGTGGCTCCCTGGTCAAGCCAGCAGCCCTGATGTCTGAATCTTCCATCCCAGACCACAGCTTCCAGGCGTCTATCTCCATTCACCTCCTGTTGATGAAGCAAGAATACCCTCAGTGTCTCTCTCCTGTGTAAGTCTACACAAGTGTCTGCCATCCAGGGGTCATGAGGTTCCACTTACAACCACTAAGTTCTTTTGGTATTGTGTTTCTGTTAGTGTTTTACCTGTTAGATATTACTCTTGAGAGGGAAGCCAGGAATAACTTTTTTTGCTATCTTGGTGACTTCTGGTCTACCTTTTGGCATAGGCTTGGCCACCTCTGCAGGAGGAGATTCTCTACTTTGCCCAGTCACTGCTATTGCCATTGCTGCTTTTATAGTATGATACTACTTCTCTGCTTGGAGAACTGTAGCTATAAGGACTAGGACTGCTGCCGCCTTGTCTGCTCCTTACCCTCCCCCAATTTATTTTTTATTCTGGGCACATCTTCATTTAAACTTGTATACTTGAAGACTAGTTCTTTTCCTGTATATTGCATTCTTAGCTGACAAGTTTGTTGTTGTTTTCATTCAGCATTTTGGAAATTCCTGATTGCTTTCTGATCTCTACTGATGTTTTAGTCATCCATTAATTTTGCTGGTTTCTCATGTAAGGGAGGAAATCATTTTTCTGTTACCGCTTTAATGATTTTTTTCTTTGTGGTTTCACTTTGGATGTGATGTCCTTAGATATAAAACTTGTATTTATCCTATTTTAGATTCGATAAACTTGTGGTTCATAATTACTGTTTTTCATTATATTTAGGAAGTTGTTAGCCGTGATCTGTTTACCCTTTTTTAATTCCTTTTCTTTTTTCTACTTTTCTAATGTTATCTTTATTTATATGTTAGTATGTGTGATGTTTATCCTATAGAAGGTCTTAGACTGTTTAATTTTCTGCAGTTTTTTTCCCTTTTTGTTCTTTCAGATAATTTCTATTTGTTTGTTTTCAAGTTCACATATCATTTTATGCTATCTCAAATATTTTTCGAGTTTACTGAGAATCTTTCACTTTGTTAATATGTTTTTCAACTCATATTCTAGGTTTTAATAGTTAATATTTCTTTGTAAATTTTCTACTTCACTGTCAATTATTTTGAAAAAAGTTTTCTTTCATTCTTTGAACGCTGTTACTTTTCATTTTTATTAAGATATTTTCCCAGCTTTATTGAAATATAATTGCCATGTAACACTGTGTATGTTTCATGTGAATTGGATGCACTTATCTATTGCAAAATATTTATCACCATTGCATTAGCTAACATTTAATTGCCATTTTTTTGTGTGTGTGTGCCAAGGACATTTAACTTACTCCCTTAGCAACTTTCAAGTGTATGCAGTATAGTATTGTTAACCATAGTAATGCTGCTGTCTATGAAATCCCCACAACCTGGTCATCTTACAACTGTAAATTGGTGGGTTTTTTGGCCATCATTTCTCTCCTGATAAACAATCTGGTCTGTGTCTATGGTTTTGGCTTTTTTAGATTCCACATATAACTATCAGAGTATTTGTCTTTCTGAGTTACTTCACTTATCATATGCCTTCAAGGTCTTTCTGTCTTTTTAAATAGCTAGCGTGTCCTTTCTCAAGACTGGAAAACATTCTTTTGTGTGTACATATCACATTTTCTTTATCCATTCATCTGTTGATGGACAGTTTAGTTGTTTTTCATGTCATGTCTTAGCTATTATGAATAATATCAGTATCTCTTAAGATAGTGATTTCAATCCCTTTGGATATATATTCTTAGAATTAGGTTGCTCCATCACATGGTAATTATATTTTGACTTTTTGAGGAACCCCCCCCCCCCCATGCTGTTTTTCATAGTGCACCAGTTTACATTGCCCGTAATGGTGCAAACAGGAGTATGCTTCTTTCTGCATTCCAGCCAATACTAGTTATCTTTTGTCTTTTTGAAGGTAACTATTGTAACAGGCATGACGTGATAGCTCACTGTAGTTTTGGTTTACATTTTTCAGATGATATTTAGGACTTTTTCGTGTACATTTTGATCACTTTAATTTGTATATCTTCGGGAAAGTGTTCATTCAAGTCCTTTGCATGTTTCTAAATTTGCTTGCTTGTTTCATTGCTGTTCAATTTTTTATATTTGGGTAGTAATCTCTTGACTTTCTGTAGGTCTGTTTATTTTGGTTTTTGTTGCTTTTCTATTTGCTGTCAAATCAAAAGATCATTTTCAAGCCCAGTGTTATAAGACTTTATTTTCTTCTAAGAGTTTCATGTCTTACTTTTTTTAACCATATGAACTGCTCTGCATTCTTGTCTGCTGAATCCAACTCTCCCCAGAGTCAGTTTCGATTAGGTGGTGTTTTTAAAGGCTGAAATTAGGTTAACTTTTTCTGTTGTTTGCATGTTTCAATAATTTTTTTTTATAATTGAGCATTTTGTAAAGTTTTGTAGTATCTCTGGATTTTGATTCATTTTAATTCTCCTGAAGACACTGGGATTTTTTGTAGTTTACCTGGATCTAGTCTGTAGTTTTTACCATAGTTTGAAGCCCAAGTTTGAATTCTATCTTAAGTTTTAAAATTCTGATTTCTCTGTTTCCTTGATCTTTCAGGGCAGATTTTCTTAAATTACTGCTTTTTGACTTGTTTCCTTTGATTGATTACCAGAGTCTTGGAATGGTTGTTTATGTAGTGTAGTCTATTTTCTAGGTGTTTTGTGAGAGTGAATTTGCTGGTCTCTTCACTCCTTTGTAACTGAAAGTCCCACCTCCCAAATGTGTACTTCCAGTCACATGTTAACAGCTACCATGCGTGTTAATGAATGTCAAATAGGATTTCTAAAAAGACACAACCCTTGATCTACTTTTAGCCACATATCATTCATTTCAGTTTCTAAGAATGATCTTTTAAAAAGGTATATCAGACTTTGTTATCTTCCTGGTCAGAACCTCCATTGACTTTCCTTTACGTTAGAGTAAAATTCAATTACCATGATTAGTAAGGGTTTATATGACATAATCCTTAACTACCACTCTAAACTTGTCTTACCACTTTCTCTTTACTCTGCATGTTGAAATTACATGATCCTTTTAACTTTTTTTTTTTTTTTTTTTTGCTATTCCGAATCTACCTTGAAGCTTTCACATTTGGAGTTTTTGTTTTTTTAAAATAACTGCTGTGTTCTCTTCCTCTTTATCCTCATAAGGTTTTCATCTTTATATCATTCAAGTTTGTGTTCAGATCTTACCTCCTTTGTGAGGTCTGCTTTGACTTTATTTAAAAGAATCTTTCTCTCTCCTCACTCATCACATGAAAATACATTGCTGTCCCTGTCCTTCATAGACAGGAACTCTGTTAATCTTCACTGCCATATCCTTAACACTGTGAATGATACTTGGCACAGAATAAGTGTTCTTTCTTCTAGAATAATGGTTGTTTTCTATAGAATTAGTATGCAACTAGTGGACTTTTAAGGAAAGACTGAGTAAAAATGGGTATGTTTAGTATAGTTTACTACTTAAATGCATTACAGGCATGAACTTTGCCTAGTAACTATAAAATTGTTCTATGATCTTTGTATTTTGGATCTTACGGAGAGGATTTTAAAATTTAAGCCCCTTTTAAAAAGAATAGACTGGATAGAAGAGTAAGAGTATATGAATGCTTAGGTTTAGGTAGTTGCTTCACTTATGCATTCTTTTTGATAAAAGATAGCATGCATAATCTAATATAGCTTCTATTATCTGGGAATTTAATAGTTCTCTGTAACCTTGATTACATGAGTGTAGAAAAGTAGAATCTGTATATCCAGAGAAGTATGAATCTTAGTATGTTAACAGTTCTCCCATAAAACTAGCTCCTTAGATCTGGATTGGCAAAGTATAAAAGTACTTCCAGAAATAATTTCAGTTTGGAATGGACAATTTTTGAAATTGGTGTTTTCTGTGTCTTTCTCTGCAATGGTCAAAATTAAAGCATGCCATCAGATCTTAGCTTTGTTGAAGGAATCGTGCTGTACTGCCTTAGTTTCTGTTTATTGCTTAACTGTAAATGTTTTTAAACATATAGTAGAAAGATTGATTTTTTTAAAGATTTATTATTTATGCATACAAATCTGGGGTACAGGCGAGAGTTATGGGAAGTGAGAGGATTCAGCAGAGACAGAATGGGGAGCAGAACAGGCAGATTGACCAAAATACACTGCTGAGGGGAAGCATCGGGCAGGCAGGAGAGGTCTGCTGTGCCATGTGGGCTCCCTCACTGGTCGGGGATCTAACTGGCTCTTCTGTGCCTTGGATGCTTCACAGTGTGGCGCTGACCCACTGTACCACCAGGGAGACCCAGAAAGATTGATTTCTTATAAAAGAATTTTTATTATTACTGTATAGGTAGGCCTACCTCTGAAAATCAGTTTAAAAGCACAGGAGAGTCCTCTTGAGTTTTCTAGTCTCCCTGAGAACACATGATAGAATAATCATTGGCGTCTATTGGAAGTTTCCCTGTTGGAAGAACTGAAACTAGTCTAAGACAGTTTTGCTTATTAGATTCTTTCCCCTGTGCATCTGCCATGCACACAGTATTTTAGCCATTTCCCCCCATCATATACTTTGTTTTATAGTTCCCCTAAATCATTTTTAACTAAAATTTTATATTTCCTATCCACATAATTGGTATTCTTTCTCTGTGTTATATAACCTAGCCTTTATTAATTGTATTTCTGACAGTCACGCATGTTGTTGAAATTTATTTGCTTCAAATTTACTACTGCAAAACATATGGAGTTAGGAAGTTATATATTTAATGTTTTCTTTCCATAAATTATGATCATAACTTTGAAACTCTCCAAAGGAAAAATTACTTGTATCTTTTAAGAATGTGTTTGAATGTACAATTCCTACAATGCCTTATTTCAACTCTCCAAAACTTAGCATTTAATCCTTTTTAATAGGCTGACTTGGAATTTTCACTGTATTTTGGGGGAATAATAGGACTTGCAAAGGTTTTTTTTGTGTCCCAATTTTATCGTTTGGTGAGAGGTTTGATTTTTTTTTTTTGTTAGAGTTGCAAAAAAAACTATACTAGTAGCAGTTCATTTCGGATATCTCTTATGTAATACAGATCAGTGTTTTCTAAAACTGCTTGTTGTGAAAGACTGACTTCAAAAATTTCCACTTAAAGACTGGTATTTTCATAAAATGTGATGTAAATTATTGGAAAATTTGCCATCTATTACTGGAAAAGTAAAATCAAAAAACACAATGTAGAGCCCACTTTTTATTATAAGATTCATAGGTAGATATAAAATTATTTTGTCAATTACTATAAAAGAGTAAATACTTGTTTTCAATTTCTGTACTTATTGCAGAGTAGTAACAAATTGGTCATGGACTAGTAACACGTAGTTGCATGTTAACTCTTAAAAGGCCATACTTTTTTTTTAAATTTAATTTAATTTTATATATATTTTACATCATTCTTCCTTTTTGTGCAGTACATGCTTTCTCCTCTCAGGGTGTAGTCCCCACAAAATTCCCACCACCAATTCACCCAAGTCCCTTGTGTTAAAAACACATTCCCTCCCCTGTTTTGATCCCTCTCTCTCCCCTCCCCTGAAGAGTGAAAGATGATATGTTGTGTAACTTATCGATAGCCTGCTGTTCCTAGTATTTAATGTTACTCTAGAACCAGCTTTGTAAATAAAAAGCAGTTATTCTTTAAAATATATATTTTCATGTGTTTCCTTTTCAGAACCGTGAACTTCAAATCATGAGAAAGCTAGATCACTGTAATATAGTCCGATTGCGCTACTTCTTCTACTCAAGTGGTGAGAAGGTAGGTCTTACAGGAAGTGTGTATTGAATATTGTGATAGACTTTTTATAATAAACCCTCCCTCCTGCTGCTCCCCACCCCTGAAAAAACTGTGTTAGTTCAGTGGGAGAACTCCAAAACACAGACCTTACAGATTTAGAATTCAAGATATAATTCTTGAATACCATTAGTTATATTAGAAAAATGTTCATGAGAAGATAAAAGGAATGGATTTTAAGATTCTGTGTTCTATATATACTACTAGAGCTTCACGACATATATATAGTTCATCTGTATTTTAGAGAGGGGGGAATAATGTCACTTTGTTTTGTGGGAGTATTAGAGAGCAAAGGTAAGCAGTAAGACTTTGGTAGGATCAGAATGAAACTTAAATATTGGGAAACATTTAACAATCCTTGCCTAGGGAAAAAGTTGGAAAAGATAGAAGAGTTTGTTATCAGTGTTCAGTATTTATGATTAAATTTCTATGAAAGCAGTGGATAAGGAAAGACTTCGTACTGTGAATATCCATCTCCCTGATCGCCCTAACATCCCACCCTCATTTTTTCTGCAGGAGACACAATAGCTGTTGTTTTACTAATGAGTTAGAAGCATAGAAAAATCAGTTTTACCTCTTTTTTTTTTCTTTTTGCCTGTTCAATATCTCTTTTATAGATTAAATCTTTCTTTATATTATTTCTTCATTGATTTGGGGTCAACAGGTAGGGCAAGTAACAAACCTTAATCATTTTTGCTAAATAAACATGAATTAGAATAAGTTCATTCAGACTTCATGCATAAAATATCTAAAACCCTTAGATCCAATATGCCTCTTGATTTCTAGCCCATTACTGTATTCCACATAATTGTTTTCCAGTGTACCACTGTTTAATAATTTCGGTAAATTTTGTGCTGGTTGTTTTCTTAGCAATTCTTACTTTTCATGACAGAGCATGAAAAGTTACCCATGTATTAAAAGAGCCAAGATTGTGATGTACATGACTGTAGATCAGTAATTATAATATATGTACATATGTGTTATAACTAGCATTTTAGCAACCGTAATTAGCAAATTGGCCCTTTTGTGACACTTACTTCTCAAGAGAGTGTGTGTATGTGTGTGTGTGTAAGTTTAAATGTTGCTTTTGCTTGTGTTTGGGACTACAAACCCTCATAAGTATTTGCATTCTTTCATGTCTAAAGACAGTTACTTGGATGGCACTTTATTTTTAAGCCTAACATGTGGCCTGTTAATTGTCTTTAATATCTTACCTGTTTTAACATATCTTTAGTTTTTGTTTCATTTCCTAAAAGAAATTATGGAGTGTCTATTATGTTCACAGTACTGTTATAATGGAATTTTGAATCCTTACGGCTTTTTTTTTTTAAAAAACAATAGATACTAGACATATTCCCAGGGAGGGAAGTAAAGTTCAGAATTAATTTATTCCATGAACCCCTGGATTGCATATTGATTCTTTTGCAAAGGCTTCTTTATAGCACTCTTAAATATTTCTCTTCATTATTTTAATTCCTATAACATACCCTATATGCCAGGCACTGTTTTGGTGTTTTACATATAGTAATTCATTTAACTCATAAGAAGATAGAGAGCAAAAAGAGAAGAATAGCAAACCTTTTGAATATAGACAGTACCTAGCAGCTTACCTGTTTAGGTTTGGTGGGAATACCCATCACAGGTCTGCCCTCACCCTCACTTAATTGTGTCTCAATAATGACAATGTTTGGACTATTGTCTGTATATTATGGTACACTAGAGGATGATTTCCTCCATGCTGCTGTTCAGAGCTGCTTATTTATCTCAAATGGTCTTAAAAAGCACGAGATGTCATTAAGGAAAGTTATCCAAAAGGTTAACTAATCTCTATTATTAAAGATAAATATGCTTCTAGTATTTTATTTATCTCAGAATTTTCTTTTGAGCATTGTAAATTTTAGAAAGTGGAAAAAAAACTGCTTAATTTTGGATAGCTCCATTTAAAAAAACATCAAAGTAAAGTTGTGATATATTACTGGAAACAATGATACTTTCATATCAAAAAAAAAAAAGGAAAGTTTTTTAAAAATATGTAGAAATACACAGTTCCAGACTCTACCACCAAAAATATAATTTCTTCTTGCTTTATTCATTTTCTTCTTTCTTCTAAATTGTTCTGGCAGGACTATCATATCATTCAAGAGACCAGGTAGTAGGTTAGTACTTTCCATATGCGAAAATGGGTTCTATTCTAGGATTGTTATCAGTCCTTAATATCCAAAAATAGCTATGTGTGAACTTGTTACTGTTTAGAATTAAATGTCTTAGGAAATTTTTACAAATTCTTAAAGATTATTTCTCTTTTACAAATTCTTAAAGATTATTTCTCTCTGAATGTGATGGTCTTCTAAGCAGTAGATCTTTCTAACAGAAGCACTATGTATTCCCTATTTCTGTATATTAGAAGAGCTTGAGGGGAGAAAATAATAAATTAATAATAGTTTGAGATGCCTGTGGGACTTTAAATAGAGATGTGCAGTAGACTGACGCATATGACAATGTAGGTACTGGTGTAGGTACTGGGACACTAAAGAGAGATGATACTGACAAGTATGAGTAGAAAGGGTGTGTAACTCTAAGGTGTTAGAACTCTTACTAGTTCAGAAAGGAGTTTGGAGAGGTGTTTATTTTTGAGGTCAGGACTGTGAAGATTTTGCCACTGTTGCCTTCTGGTCCTAGAATGTGTTGAAGGGAGTGAAGCAGTCTGTATTTGAGAGAGTTACAAGGAAACCAGTGCCTTTTGGGTAGGATCCAGGTTTTGTTTAGGTCAAGGCAGTAAAAACCCTAAGTGAGGAACTAGGGTACTAAACACCATAGTTTCTTTTTGGGTTTCAGAGAGCTTTGTTTGGGTAGTAGATGGGCAATATTGTGAGGATAAGAAAAATAATTATAAAGTGTTTCAGTAGTGTAGATTTGAAAAACTTTGTTAGGGGTCCAGGATGGATACGTTTAGTATCTGACTATCGTTTTCTGTTACTCTGTTTCTCAAAGCCTGTCGTTCTGCTTTCTTCAGTCTCCATTGTGTTTCTTGTCCTTTCTTGTGATTCTGATCTCCATTTCTCTATCTGGATTTCTATCCCTCCTTCATAGACTACGTCACCTCTTCATATTTCTTTTCCATAACTCTTGTGTCTGTCTTTTTGTCTGTGTCTGTTACTTCCTTGATAAATCTATATTAACCTGTTTCTCTGGGTTTCTGTTCCCTTTTTTGTTAGGTTTCTACCCATCTTACTTTCTTCTAATCTTGGATCCTAATCTAAATCTAAATCTTTGTATGGATTCCCATCTTGAGCCTTTGACATTCTCTTTCTTAGAATTTCTTCTCTCTGAGCCTTTACTGCTCCCCTTTTGGAAAATTTTAAAGAAGAAAAATTAAAATCTCACTCATCCCCACTTCGATTTTAATACTATATCTTTTTCTTTATGGACATGTCTTATATATTTGTATTGATGATTATACTCATAGAAACTTTTGTTGCCTCGTAATAGCTGTAGTTCTTGGTTATATAATACTCCGTTGAGTTGTATTACAGTAGTCTCTAAACTAGTTCCCTATTATTTTTAGTTCTAGAATTAAAACTAAGCTACCCCACAGCTTCATCATAATTTTTATTCACAAGTATTTTTTAGCTCTGGGTGAAGTAGGATTGATGTAACATTTGGCAGATCTTTCTACTGATTAAAGTTTGACCAAATGGCATGTCTGTTTTGGTTACATCCTCTTTATTGTGCTGTACCATGCCATTTTAAAGACTGTTTTTCTCTAGGAATTAAATTAATCAGGTTTCAGCCTATAACTGGAAATGGAGTAGCTAATATAAAGAGGAATTAAGTCAGGACAGAGACTAGAGATATGACCTAGTTAGTCTTAGTTGTTGTCTTCTGGATGGATTACTGGTGTTTGTTGTATATACTAAAGCATTACATTGTCAGTTAGGATATAGGTTACACAACAGGTTTTTGTAACTCATTTGTTTCAGAAGAAGTACTCTTTCCCTACAATGGAGGGAATAAAATGCTATTTTTGAATATTTAGAAGTCCTGGACTTAATATTTTATAAAATTCAAGTATCCAGTAAAGCTGTTTTCTCCCTGTCAGTAAAAATCCTTTTCCTCAAACAAAGTTTGATCAAGAACACCTATTCTGTGTATAGATAAAACAGATAAAAAGCAAAGTTGTTCTGGTTGAATGTGGGTATGGCACTAGTAGACTTTGCCTTCTTTGACTAGAACTTGGACTCTGAAGGATGTAGTCTGTAAATCGTATTGTGTCTTTACAGGATGCTTAAATTTAAAGCAGTTAATGATTTTCTCTAGGAAAAATTTCTGAGTAACTTTATATGTAAAAATATTTTATCTGTGCTTCTTCATGGATATATACTTGAATAATAAAGGAGAAAACCTCCTTTAAATAAAACTGCTCCTTCTACTTGACACAATGAGAGACAATTTAAATAATAAGGATGACAGATTGCTTTCATTCCTCATACCAACTTTGTTCTATTGATAGCAACTGTATGGAGGGATATTTACAGAAGAGGAAAATTTTACCACAGTCTCTGTGATGGGGAGAAAAATGTTATGCTTGATTATATCTCTGCTGCTAGGCCTGGAGAAGAAAGCATAAGCAGGAACCCGTTCTGTAAAGTGCAGTGACTAGGAATATTTGAATATACATTCTGTCACTTGATAGTGTAACTGGACAAGATATTTACCTTTGTAAGCCTTTTCCCCCTATGTAGGAGGAATTTTGTAAGAAAAAATATAATAATGTTTATTAAGTGTTTATCAAAGCACCTGGCATAAATTAACATATTAACTTTATATCTTGCAAATTATTGCATTTAATAATAGCAAATGTATATTGCAATTGCTATGCATCAGTCATTGCTTAGATGCTTTTTCCCACCTAGATAACATTTAGTATGTTCCAGACTCCCTTTTATGCACATACCATTTTAACTTACTGAATCCACACCTGCGAAATTATTACTGTTTATGTTACATTTTAGAGATGAAGTCATTGAGCCGTGTAGAAATTGAATTAACTCTCCTGTGAAAGATCATATAATGAGAAGGGGACAGAACTGAAATTCTAATTCATGCATTCCGGCTCCAGAATCCTTCACTGAACCACTCTCCTTCACTATATCCCAACTGTTGGCAGTTTCTGTGTCCTACAGAAATTCATTGTGACCATAACTCAGTCTTTTCCTGTGAAGGATTCCTCACTGACTAGCATAAACAACAATCTAGATGCTAAATGCAAATATTTTGCTTGATGCTTTGCATTTTAAGTAGCTAATAGCAGGAAACATATCTCTGGTTCCAGTGAAAGATCAGTCTTCTAGTTGACACTCATCCTAGATGACCTAAACCCTTTCTTTACATGTACTTTATAACTCATTTAAACCTCACAACAACCCAGCAAAAAGATACTATTATTATTCACATTTTATAGAGGAAGAAACTGAGACAATAGCTGCTAAGTATCCCAAAGTCATACAGCTAATAATGGCAAAATTAGAAGTCAGCATTAGGCAGAATTAGTCTAGTATACAGTACTCTTTAGCACAGGATGTAGATTTTCCCAGAAACAGTATGTTACAAAATGTAACATTTAAAAATACCTTAATAATAATGACTGTTGAACAGAAGAGGCTACAATGTTTGGTTTGGAGAACTATTTGAAGATAATATAGCTTCCAATTTGGGACTAGGATGAATGTATGTATTTATGTATGTATAATGTTTTAAGATTTGTATTTACTGCTGTTCTATCTAGATATCTTGTCCATTTATTAAAAGTGGTACATTAAATTCTCCAAATTGTTATTGTAGAATTGGCTTTTTCTTCCTTCACTTCTGTCAATATTTGCTTTATGTGTTTAGGGTTCTGCTTTGGTGCATGTTTGTATATAATAGTTATATTTTCTTCATGAATTGACCCATTTATCAAAATACAGTATCTTGGATGCCTTCTTTTCCTTTTCTTGTCAGTGCCTTGACTAAAACCTCCAGTACAGTGTTGAGGAGGAGAGATGAAAGCAGAGGTTCTTGTCTTGTTCCTAATTTGAGGTGGGGAGGAAGGGAAGCATTCCGTCCATAATTTTTTTTTAAAGATTTATTTATACGTACAAGAACTGGGATTATAGGCCAGAGTCACAAGAGGTGAGAGGATTCACCAGAGACAAGACGTGGGGATCAGAATAGGCAGATTGACTGAAACACACAGCTGGGGGCAACAGCGGGAAGCAGGAGAGATCTGTTGCACCTGCTTGCCTTGCCTTGTAGGTCTCCTCCCTAGCCAGGGATCGAACTTGTGCTCGAGTGGCTGCAGATGCCTCATAGTGTAGTGTTTAACCCCTTGCACCACCAGGGAGGCCCCTCCATCTTTAATTTATAAGTGTGATGTTAACTGTGGGTTTTTGGTAATGCCATTTATCAATTTTAGGAAATTCCCTTCTATTCCTAGTTTGTTGAGTGTTTTTGTTGTAAGGGTGATAAACTTGTTACATACTTGTTGTTTATTGAAATGATTCATTTTTTTTTCTTTATTTTAATAAGATTTTGGTCCTTGTACTTCTGGAAATAATCTTACCTAGTAATGATATGTTGCTTAGTAGTGTTTTCTAGAGGACTTTTGTATCTGTTTTTATACAGAATATTGTGTCCCCCACCCCCTTGCCATGTCATGCCTTTTTATGGTCTTGGTACAGGGTAATGTTGGCCTCATGGAATGAGTTGAGAAATACAGTCTTCTGTTTGTTTCTTTTCCTCCTTCATGCCTACATTTTTGAAGTTTACGATGAATTGGTATTAGTCTTTAAAAGCTTGGTAGATTTCTTCATTTACACCTGTGCTTTTTTTTTTATTTTAAACTTTAGGAAGTTTTAAAATTACTAATTAAGCTTCTTGATTTGTAATAGGTATATTTAGAAGTTCTTTTATTCTATTTTGGTAATTTGGCCATTTCATCTTTCTTGTCCTTGAAAGGAAGGTATTCATGTTTTTCCCTTAAAATTCTTTCCATTCCTATAAAATCAGATCTGATGTGTTGCCATTTTGCTTGTGTTATTGACTGATCAGCTTCTTAATTACCCTTCAAAAAGATCTCCATTCTTTTTAGATAATGCCTATAGTTAGATAATGCCTATAGAGTTCTTCCTACTCTGTTAGAAGTATAGTTGTTCTCTCTTGACTAAGCACATAGCCCACCCTTCCCTCTGGACAGAACCTGTGTTTCATTTCATTGGAACTGGGGTTGAGGACACACTTTTCCCAGACTATCAAACTTACTTTCTAAGTGTGCAATGGAGGAGAGGTAATGGTAGCCTCTGGTCTTCACTCATTGCCCCTACCAGCACGGGAGCTCCACTCTATAAGAAAATTAGGGATGTGCCTGGAATACTTAACTGCCATTTGCAGCAACATGGATGGATCTGGAAGGGATCATATTCAGCAAAATAAGTCAGAAGGAAAAAGGAAAATATTGGATGGTTTCACTTATAGGAGGAACATAGGAAAACCATACTACGGTTTGGTTTGGCAAACAACAAATCTGAGCTATTCAGCAGGGAGGGGAGGAGGGAAAGTTGCAAAACTGGGCAGGGAAGAGCAGAAGAGATTATGGTGACCACAATTCATGGATGTCTTATTGTTAGTAATTTTATGGGGATTACACCTGAGAGAAGAAATCAAACAATGTACAGAAATGAACAACAATATATAAATATATATAAATAAAAATTTAAAAAAGAAAAAAAGAAGAGGTCATGTTTGTTCAGACTTTTCAAGGCCAAATAGCTATTTAATAGTGTAGAGTAGGTGTGTGTGTTATATTTGAAGTACAGGATGTTTGAAAGGTTTGGTGAAGTTAAACAGCCTAGTCTTTATCAAAAGATAACATGATACACTTGAAATTTCTAGTATAGGAAGTGTGTATGTTAGTATATGAGTAGTGTGGGACAGTGAGGCTGGGATAGTAGAAGTGGGTTTTTCAGTAATCTGGGTAAAGATAAACTTACACTTATGGAAGGGTTTTTGTTATTTTTAATTAAATGAAATTCCAAATTATAAAAACAGTATATAAATGAAAGACTTTGTGAAGTTTTAACTTAAATGTATACATGGTCAAGTTTATAAAATAACTCTAGTCTTGTTTCCCTTTCCTTCCGCCTGCCATTACTATATGAGACTCAATAATAACAAAATTTTATTCACTGAAATAGAAAAGTTTGCCTAAATAAGATCAGAAATTAGTTACATTGATTTCTTTTAAAATGGTATATTCAATATGTGGATAAAACTTTTATTGATGAAATAGTAATGTGTCCTAGGGAATGGATATACAGAGTACACAAAAATTTTGAGGTATAAATGATATGTCATGACCTCAGAAATTAAAAATGCTACTGATAGCAAATGAGGTGGTAACTGTCATCTGATTCAAAATGTGAATTTTGGGAGTTTTTTTTTTTTAAGACTGATTACCAACTTTCTTTTTGTGTCACTTTAATATTTTAGCAAAAGCAAGATACTGTTATATATATTGTAATATAAAGTATATTATCACATGAATATTGTAATATGGACTATGGTAGGACAATGGATATGAGTAAAAACTTCATTACCCTAGTTTGTAAATCTCCAACTTCCTTTCTATAGAGGTAAATTCCCTGTATGTATATATGAATGTATTTATCATATAAGTATAATAACATTTTAGGGAACATGTCCTCCACTTTCCCAACAATATTAACAGTAATTCTTTTTGTGTTTATATGTGTAGATACTGCACCCAATTTCCCCTTAGTGTTAACATTTATATTGGTATATTTGTTAAAATTAAGGAACCGACGTTGATATATCAGTAAACGTCCATAGTTTAAGATTTCCTTAGTTTTTACGTGTCTTTTTTTCTTCTGTGATCCCATTTAGAATGCCACATTACATTTAGGTATTATGTCTTTTTAGTCTCCTTTTGGCTATGGTAATTTTTCATACTTTTTTTGGTATGTGACCATGACAATTTTGAGGATCACTGAAGGACATTTTATTTTGATGCCTCACTATTGGAATTTTCTGATGTTTATCTCATTATTAACTGGAGCTATAGGTTATTAGAGAAATACCACAAAGTGAGTGTCATTTCTATTACATCATAGCAAGGGTACATATCATCTACATGATTTGTGACTTGTTACTAACCTTGATCACCTGACCTGGCATCAGTTTTTTCTACTATAAAGTTTCACTATTTTTTCCACCTTTTTATGCTGTATTCTTTAGTAAGAGGTCGCTAAACACAACCCCACACTTAATGTGGGGGGGGTTAATACTCTCTTTAAAGGCAGAGTAATCTGCATGTATTTTTTGGATTTATTTTGTGCAAGACTTTGTCTCTTCTCCATTTATTGACTTATTTATATCAATGTGACTTACACATATTTATTCTTTAGGTTATAATAATACTACTTTATTTTATTGCCCAAACATTGGAGCTCTGTCAGATCCTGTGCTGCACAGGTCCTGTGCACAGTAATGTGGGCATTTTGTTTGTTTGTTGGGTTGATTGCTTCTGAGCATGTCTTTACTTGTAGGTTGTTTTCAGTTTCTTGGTCAGAAACCTTATCTTTTGTGTGTCCTCCCTCTCTCTCTCTCTCTCTCTCTCTCTCTCTCTCTCTCTCTCTCTCTCGCTCTCTCTCTCNTCAGTTTCTTGGTCAGAAACCTTATCTTTTGTGTGTCCTCCCTCTCTCTCTCTCTCTCTCTCTCTCTCTCTCTCTCTCTCTCTCTCTCGCTCTCGCTCTCGCTCTCGCTCTCGCTCTCGCTCTCGCTCTCGCTCTCTCGCTCGCTCTCTCGCTCTCTCGCTCTCTCGCTCTCTCGCTCTCTCTCGCTCTCGCTCTCTCTCTCTCTCTCGCTCTCTCTCTCTCTCTCTCTCTCTCCATAGACTTTTCCTAGAAATAGTGTTGCTGAGTCAAAGTTTGTCTGTGTCTTCACTTTGAACATACCAGCTGTTAACTTCCTAAAAGCTTGTACAAGTTCATATTTTTTACCAGAAATGTAATGGTCTATATTGGACAATGACCTTTGTTTCAGTATTTAGTTTTAACATACTGAGTTTTCAATTTGATAGGTGAAAATTGGTATGTTTATTACACTTTGTTGTGAATGAGGTTTGAACATCTCTCTTTTTTTGTTGGCCATTTGTATGACCATCTGTTCATGCTCCTTTCCTTTTTTTCTGTTTGAATGTTGATCTTTTTAAATTGGCTTCCAAGAGATATTTGTATTTTCAACAAAAATAAGTTAGCCCTTTGTCACTTAGTGTGGAAGAATTATTCTTTTTCACTTGGTTGTTGTTTTCAAATAGTATAAAGTTACATTGCTTTGTAACAAAATTGGCATTATTTTCCTTAATAGTTTGTAGATATTTTATTTGAAGGTGTGAGAATAAGGATGAACTTGCCATGCCTTAATCACTATTCTATGCTAGGTACTCATCCCCTTCCTCATTCCTTCTTGAATCTTCCAAATAAAAGCATATTTTCTTTTTTCTAATCCTTACCACTTTACTGTTAGTATAATAGTACCTTTTTGTCTGTTACCCAAGGTTATTGTCCTTCATCTAATTTATAAATTAAACTATCTTGGGTTTGTAAGCATAGGAAAAAACAGTATATATTGGGTACAGTGCTGTCTGCAGCTTAAGGGGGATCTTGAGCTGTATCCCCTGAGATAAGGGGTACTTAACTGTAATGTTCCTGTTTCTGGCACACCCATAAGAGAAAAGGTGTCTAATTTGATTTTTCTCCCCTAATCTAAGTCTAGAAAATCCAAATTCTAGGGAAAACCCCATGCTACCTAGATACCTTCTTGAATGTCTTATTGGATTTTCTGATATGCTGCTTTGTATACCATCAAATTTTTAGAATCATGGTTCTATTTAAAACTTCAGCCTTAAGCAGTTTTGTTTTCTTGACCTTAAAAATCATCTGGGCTATGATAGAACCATCTTAGCATCTATTTTCCAAATGTAGAATGACATTATCCCAGCTCCTGTTGAGTTGTTAGATATGATAAAAATTTTCACATTAAACTTCTTACTCAGAAGTGGTTTTAGAGTGGAGCTTATAGAGGAATGGTTATCTCAGCAGTTAGAGTAGTTTAATAAAGTGTTAAGTAGGAATATTGAACCATTGTGAGAAATACTTGCTAGACTGTAAATTATGTAAGTGTGACACAGAAAAGATTAGAGAACATGCAACAAACGTTTTCACAGGTATGTTTGCTTTTGTGGGCTATATGATGTCACAACTACTCAACTATGTCAGTATAGCCCAGAAGCAGCCATAGATAATACTCAAAGTGAATGAGCTTGCTGTGTTCTGGTAAGACTTTATTTTGTAAAAATACATGTAGCAGGCCTTTGCTGTTGTTTCCTTACCCTGGTGTTAGGGTTATGATAGGTGGTAGAATTTATGTTGCTTGTGGAGGCAAGAGAGGATAGCATGAAAGAGTGAGAGACTGTGAAAAGGTAGTAAATGTCACTGACATGCTGTCTCACTGAACTATTTTCTCTCTTCCTGAAATGCTTTCTTCATACTCGATTTAGATGTCATCTCTCTTATAACTGCTTGCTTACTTTCTCTGTAGTGGCTACTGACATATAAAAAGAATACTCAGTAAATGCTAAAAATAGAAATTTTCAACTTCAGTGTGGTAGGTAAGATGATTTCAAAATGGGAAGATTGTGAAAGTGGGTTTACCTGCAGTTTTTCCCACTCACTTGCTTATTCTAGACTTGAATACAGTGATTCTCAACTTTGTTTTCTGCTTCAGTTTGCCTATCTGATATTGTTCACATGAACAGGGTAAGGGTAGTGCTCTGTTCCTCTTTCTTACTTGGTACTTAGTTGGAATTCCCTTCTTTCTCTCCACTGATCTTGGATTGGTGTCTTTGTGCTGCTGAGAATGGATGTTTAAACATATGACCTGCAGTAAACTTGTGAGTATGGTAACTCGCTGCCTTCTAAGTTTTTCTTTTTCTTTCAGTTAAAAGTGGTGGTCCTATTTATAGACTGTCAGATAACCACAGAATCTTTTTGTCAAGATAAGAGAAATTTTGTATAATAGTTAGTTCTACTCTTCATATTATAGTTAGAACTAACTGAAGCCTAGAGAGACTAAGTTATTTGCATACATCAGTTAGCAGCAGAGAAAGGGCTAGAACTTCACATTTATTTGGCCTCCAATTCAGTGTTCACTCTGCTGTCATAATACTTTTTCTGATAAGATAAGAAATAATTGATTCTCAGACTAGAAAATGTGATTTTTATGACATGTTATATCCACTAAAATACTTGTAGCCAAAACACTAATTTAAGTATGATTGAAACTCTTAATGGTGTTGAAATATTTTTTCATTAAATTATTAGTTAAAAGGTACAGTAGATTGTTTTACTATTACATTTATTAAGAATGAATATTGTGTAATTAAAATTGAAGACATGAATCTGTAAAAATCTGAATGAATGCATGTATAGAGTATTTAATTTATATATTAAAAAAATAGTGTCTAATCTTGTTCCTTTGTTTGTTTTTAATAAACTCTTTCAGAAAGATGAGGTCTATCTTAATCTGGTGCTGGACTATGTTCCGGAAACAGTATACAGAGTTGCCAGACAGTATAGTCGAGCCAAACAGACACTCCCTGTGATCTATGTCAAGGTATGTAAAAATGAAGCAATTCACCAATTTAGAAAGTGCTTATTATGACCCAGGAAGAATGCTGGGTGCGTGTTAACTATTTATTGCTTTTAATACTGAGGAATGAAGAGGTATTGTTAACATTTCATTAAATTCTTGTAAACTTTTAAGACTGTGAAGCTAAAGTTACTTACCTTTCTCACATCCAGGAGAAAATTCTTTTAATTAGGAGTTAAAATTCTTTTAATTTGTGATATCTTTATGGTGCCACAGTCTGAATAACAGACAATGTAAAGTTACAAAAAAGTTTTAAGTATGATCAAATTCAATGTTTTTATTGCCAAGTATAGAGCTTTTTAATGGTGTCTGTAACTGAAGTTTAAAATTTGATAATTTTTAATAGGCATCCAAAGCATCACTTAATTTTCAATATGTAATATCAGTCTCATCATATTTGATGCATGAGTAGGAATTTATATAGCATAATTTTGATTAGCGTTATTGTAGGTGATTATTTTATTAACTTTGACATTGTAAAAATTAACTAGGAGTTAGTTTGAAAGTTCAGATATCTAAATGTGTTTTTTGCATTTAATTAACCCTTTAATAGAAATGACTATAGAAAATAAAATGACTTAGCAGCAGATTATTTCAGTTTTAACTTAATTAGTTTCAGTTTTACATTTTATAATAATAAATGGGTACCAAAGCACAATATAGGTAGCTAAAAATGATTTTGGCAAGGAACCCAAGATTTTTGTTGAATTCAGCACTAGAAATTTAAAAAATTGATTCCAGTTTTATTTGGGTTTATAAAAACTTGGTGACGGTTATGGTTAAATTGATGTAATAGGAACTAAAGAACACAGGTTTTTTACTATAAGTTTGCTTTAGTACATTATTCTTGTTTTAAAATAGCAGGTCCAATTCAAGATAACCAGCAGAGTAATTTAAATTACTTCAATCTAGATTAATCTTTGAGCTTCTTAGTTTGGAATGATGATGTATTTTACCTATGTTGTGACTCCAGTGCTGCAGACAAATTTATGAAGCAGAAAAAACCCTATATTTAATTCCTGAAGACCTAATTTTGAGACCCAACACTGCTATTTAGTTATAAGTACATTTGTCTTGGTAAAATTATACTGAACAGTATAGCATTGTTGATCTCTAAGATGAACTTGACATAATATAAAACATTTTTGGGATTGTAAAATAAAAGTAATAGAAGGTTTTAACACTGGATCAAAAAATGACTTGTGGATATGTAATAAGAGGTGCAAATACTAATAGTTTTCACTCTAATTCAGCAAATAAATACTAAGTGATTACAGAATAATGTGAGTCTAGTAAAATATTCTAATTAGGAAGGAAAAAAATCTATACATATTACTATTACACAAAACAAAAACAATGCTATAAAAAAGTGTCGAAAGTGTCAGTTTTTTTGGATTGGCATAATTTCCTTGGAAACGAGAAGGATATGGTAGCACCTCTGTTGAATATGCTCTCCAAATTTACTTGCTTTTTAGCAGATCTTCATTGATCCTTAGCTGTGCAACACCTGTCACTTCCTAACATAAAATGTGCCAAGTGATTTTTCTCTTCCTGTATATGTCTGCAGAAATCTTTTGCTTATATGAAGATCCCTAAACATAGTTTTACTATTGAAGACTATAACTACAAATAAGAGAAAATAGAATAATGAACTCCCGTGTATACAACATACAGTTTCAATAATTAATAATCACTCTTGTTTTATCTATGCCATGTCTACTCCCCACTTCATTTATTTTGAAGCAAATCACAGAGTTCATCTGTAAGTATTTCAGATAGATACATAAAAGGGATTAAAAACATAGTTGTAATACCACTGTCTTACCTATACAATAAATAATATTTCATTAGTGCATTGAATATTCAGTTGCCATTTATATTCCTGCTTTATTTATTTGTTTGTTTTATGTATTCAGTCATTTAAAGTCTTTTGTTTGAATTGGGATCAAGTACGATCTATAGATTAGATTATAATTGACTATTGTGCTTTTAATTTTTTATTTTTTTAACCTATAGGATCTTTCCTTCTCTTTTAAGCATCAAAAAATAATTGGGTCATTTGATCAATAATTTCTTGGTCTGGATTTCACTCTAGTGTTATTAATATATTCCTGAGTATTTTGTTTTGTCTGTAAATTGGTCTTTTTAGGTATAAATACTTACAGAAATCAAAACTATTTCATATGTACTATAGAATACTTTCTTAAGAAAGAACATAAAGTCTTTTTCTATGGAAAATGGCTTATGACGATGATGATTGTCAGAATTCATTAATTTATTAAGGATTACAATTTTGATACCTAATGTTACTGTTACTTTTTAATATATACTTCCATAAAGAAACTTTTCCTGTGTCAACAATTTGTTTCTCCTAACGCACAGTTTATATAATACAGGCAGTGTATTTATTTGATTAATTCCCTTTATTCATGAAAATATATCATAATTAGTTGCTTCCATAGCATCTTCAAAAGGCTAACAATGTGGTATTTTTGTTTTGTGTTTTTGTTTTAATGTTTTTTTGTGAGTTAATAATTTCTTAGAACTTCCTGGCTTTCTAGCATGGATAGAGTTCTAGATTCATCTTGTGTATTTCTTCCTTAGACATGGAGTCAGCCTTTTCTTCAAGGAGACTTATCTTTTTACTGGAAAATAGCACTGAGAGACCACAGTCTGAATGTTAGTGGTGCAAATTGCCACAGGGTTAGTTTTTGTTTCTGGTTTTTTTTTTTTTTTTTTTTTTTTTTTTTTTTTTTTTTTTNGAGAGACCACAGTCTGAATGTTAGTGGTGCAAATTGCCACAGGGTTAGTTTTTGTTTCTGGTTTTTTTTTTTTTTTTTTTTTCTTCTTGTTTTGTTTTGCTTTTTTCTTTTAAGGAAAAAACTAGGAAAAGCTAGAAAATATGTCTTTATCTTTTTTCAAAGATAAAATACATCTTTTTTTAACCCCAGAGATAAATACATGATGAGTTCACACTGATATTTCTTTTTCTTTTTTTTAAAGATTTTTAATTTTTTATTTATGCATACAAGAGTTGGGGTACAGGTCAGAGGCACGGGGGGGAGGGGGGTGAGAAAATTCACCAGAGACAGAGCAGGGAGCAGAACAGGCAGATGGACTGAAATACACTGCTGAGGGGAGCAGCGGTGAAACAAGAGAGGTCTGCTGCACTCTGTGGGTCACCTCCCTGGCCAGGGATCGAATTTGTGCTGCAGTGTCTGCAGAAGCCCCACAGTGTGGTGCTCAACCCCTTGAGCCACCAGGGAAGCCTTCACAATATTTCTAATTAAAAGTTGTTGGAAGGTGGTTTAATTGTCTTACATCTGTATTTCTTAGATCTGTATTTCTGTTCTCATACATTAAAAATTCCATTTTTCAGGGTTAGTATAATTAATTGTTGTATCCCACACTTTATATATAGTAATCCTAAGATAACAATCCCGGACTTGTACGATCAATTATAGATAATTAAAGATCTTTTGGAGGCTTTCTTCTTCTTCTTTTTTTAAAAATTTTTTACTTATGCGTACAAGAGATGGGGTACAGGTCCGAGGTGGGGATGGTGAGAGGATTCACCAGAGACAGAGTAGGGAGCAGAACAGGCGGATCGACTGAAATACACTGCTGAGGGGAGCAGCGGGCAAGACAGGAGAGAGGTCTGCTGCACCTTGTGGGTCCCCTCCCTGGCCAGGGATTGAACCAGCTCTGCAGTGACTGCGGAAGTTCCACAGAGCGGCCCTCAACCCTTTGCGCCACCAGTGAGGCCCCCTGGAGGCTTTCTTTATAGAAAAGACACGTCATAAAATTTGCCAAAATGGCAACTGCAGTTCTTTATGATTGATTAACTTGGACTTTTTCTGGGGTTAATTGTGTTTTGTGACCTATTATTTTGAACTTTTTTCATCCCTTTTATAGTCCTGGTCATTTTGTCATTGATGTTAGTTAAAATGTATAAAAACTTTTTTTTAGTATCTTTACTTTGCTAATGAGCATCTTTTATAACTGACTGGGTTTTTATTCATTTATTTTTAATGTATATTTATTATATCATCCTTCATATTTGTACAATTTATGGTTTTCCCATGAAATTACCACAACCAGTTCACCCATGCACAACCACCATAGTCCCTTGGGCTCTTCCTACCCCTGTGCTGAAATTTTCCTCCTCCTCACCTACAGAGTGTTTCTGATCTATGGTTGCCTGATGATTTTGATTTTTTTTTTAAGATTTATTTATTTATGCATACAAACACTGGGGTACAGGCCAGAGGTGTGGGGGGTGGTGATAGGATTCACCACAGAGAACGGGAAGCAGAACAGGCAGATCAACAGAAGCACACTGCTGAGGGGAGCAGCAGGCACAGCAGGAGAGGTCTGCCGCGCCAGGTGGGTCCCCTCCCTGGCCGGCAGCAGGGATCGAACTCGTGCTACAGTGGCTGCGGTTGGCTTCATAGTGCATTGCTTAACCCACTGTGCCACCAGGGAGGCCCATGATGATTTTGATTTTTACTTTATTATAGTTACCCCTCTCCCCTCCATCCCTACTTTGGTGCCTTTACATTCCTCCTATAAGTGAGACCATTCAGTATTTTTCTTTCTCTTTCTGGCTTATTTCTCTGAGCATAATACCTTCCAGTTCCATCCATGTTGCTGCAGATGGCATGAGTTTATCCTTTTTGATTACCGAGTAATATTCCATTTTGTAAATATACCACATCTTCTTGATCTACTGAGTTTTAAAATACAATTTTAAAACAGATATGTAGCAAATAATCATTGTGAACTTAAATGTTTTTAACTGAAAAGACATGTTTAAGAACAGAATCTGAATATACTAGAGAATTGGATACATTTTTATGAATCATAAACAAAATTGTTATTTGTATAAAACAGATATGCTAGCATACAGGAACTAACATTGAACTTGAGTTAGATTTGATAAACTTTTTACTGTGTTCAGATTGCTTTCAACTGATTGAGTACTTCCTTATAAAATGAGCATAAATTTATATCTCACAGAATGATTGCAGGAATAGATAAAAATGGGTAAAAGTACCAGTTAAATAAAACTCGAATTGCAAAATATGCATGCTACCTCTGAATTTCTAAGACTTTATCCTTCTCATCTTTTGTTTAGTGATCATGTTTTTTAATGATTACATTGTTGTACTTTAATAAACTAAAACTATGGTGAAATAAAGGAATCATAATTGAAGAGGCATTCTTACCTTGGCGCTACAAAATACTGAGTATATGATAATAGACAAATTGCCTAACCTCTGAGAACCTTGGTTACTTTAAAATAGAAGAATTGGGAGTACCTATTACATAAGGGTTAAATGAAATAATATGTGCAAAGCAGTTAGAAAAGTGCCTAGTACCTAAGAAGTTATTTTTTGTTGTTTTGGTATCTTTGTAGATAGTAAAATTATAGTCTCTTTTCCTTATATAGAAGTTCTCCTGGGTTTCCTATAAACATATTATAGAGTAAAAGAATTCAAAAAGAAATATAAAATAGTATATTTCATTCTTGACTTCAAAAGATAAAGTGTAGTGAATGGAGATAGATCTTTTAGATGAACAAATAGAGTAAAAAGATAAACCTTTGTTTAATCTCTTAAGCATTTTTGACAAAGAAAACATTTATCCCATTAATTCTTGGTAACCCTGATTCTTAGGACCCTGACACAGACTTAGTAGAATCTTTCCTTTAGTTTTAAATTAATGTCAGTGAACTCAGTCTCCTGTGGAAGCTCATTTTTACAGTAGTAGTAATTTAAACTCATCAAACTCTGAGAGTAAACGTAAGAACTTGAGTATTGATTCTTTGAATAATGATACAATAATAAAACTACAAAGCTTTTAAGGTTCTAACAGTACCTAAATTCTTAACTTCCTCAGTTATAATTTTGGTGGCAAAATGCTGACCTTAGTGAAAAGCTCATCTATACATTTTACATTGTGCTCCTTTTTAAAATTGTCTTACCCTTCTAGTTCAATATATAGAAAAGGCTATACTGAAATTCAGCTGTCTACAGTTTACATCATGTCTGCCTAAAGGAAGGTAGAGAATGGTGTCCTGTGTCAGTGCTTTTTCTGACCTTAACTCTTTGTTGTTAATGATGTTATTTACCAAGACACTGATATCTTTGGTTTAAATCATTTTAAAAATGATTTTCTTTTCTTTTTTCCATGGTATATATTTTATAAACCATAATATATAATATATATAGTTATATATTTGTATATGTTATATTGAATAAAATATATTTTTTCCATGGTATGTAATTTTTTAAAGATTTATTTGTTTATGCATATAAGAACTGGGGTGTAGGCCAGAGGTGTGTGGAGTTAGAGGATTCACCAGAGACAGAGTGGGAAGCAGAACAGGCAGATCTACTGAGATACACATACTGCTGAGGGGTGCCCTGGGGGAGGCACAAGAGGTCTGCTGTACCATGTGGGTCAGCTCCCTGATCAGGGATCCAACTCAGGTAGCAGGGACTGGCAATAGCTTGATAGAGCTGATACTTTAACCCCTGCACCACCAGGGAGGCCCCAGGGTATATAAATTTGAGTCAGATTATGAAAAAATTAAAAAAATAGTAAAGTGTACCAGAATACTGACCTTGAAATAAATAGAAGGTTTAAGGCAGACATACTTTCTCCGTAAATTCTGTTTCTAGTTAACAGTTTCTTCAATGCAGATCTAGTTTTTTCTGTGTATCTTTTTTAATAATGAAAATATTTTTAATAATCTTTTTTAATGATAAAATTTAATAAATATTTTAATAAAATTGAAACAAATACTTTATTTTAAAATTTGATATCAGTAGTTCAGCTAGAATCAGTTTTAAGTATTTTAAATTCTTATATTTCTGAAGGCTGTGAACAGAATGGTGATGGCTATCAACAGGGTTATACGTGTCTTGATACATCACTGTTTATTTTTTTTTTAAGTCCATATGTTTTCCTAGGTCTTTGTATGAGTAACCCCTAGGACTGACATCTCAGGAAAATGCCGTTTTAAAGGTGTAATTGCAAATACTTTGAAGGAATGGTGAACTTAAAAAACAGAAGACAGGGCTTCTGGTCTTCACAAGCTGCTTATTAGTCACATTATTTGGACTACCTCTCTGAGCTTTTGTGTGTGTGAGCACGCTCACGTGTGTTTAAAAAAAAACTTTAACTGGTTTGTGTTGAGATAGATGCTAGTAAAATAAAAATTTATAAAGTACTTTGTAAAATTTCCTTTTCTAAATTGTTATTAAAGCGTGCAAATATAATGTGGTCAGTGAAACCTTGGCTAATAATAAACAACGTGAAATTTGTTACAGGAAGATTGAATACTAATAATCCCTAGTTTAAACCTGTTCTGAAAATCTATTATTTACTGCTTAAGGATTCTGAATCATTTGGGATAAAAAAGTATTCAGTGTATTTTTACTGTTTATTCCAGTTGTATATGTATCAGCTATTTCGAAGTTTAGCCTATATCCATTCCTTTGGAATTTGCCATCGGGATATTAAACCACAGAACCTCTTGTTGGACCCTGATACAGCTGTCTTAAAACTCTGTGACTTTGGAAGGTAAGCTAGCTCTCTTCTCTTTTCCCTTCGCTTCCCTCGCTCACCATTCCCTGTATACTTGTCTAAAATATATTCCTTTTATGATGTCAGTCTTAAAATACAGTAGATTTTGTTCAGAGAGTATAAATCAATATAGTTTCTACTTGGTAATTTCTGTCAGAATTATAAATCTGTGTAGCCTTTTCATTGAGCAGTTTAAATCCTAGGAATTGCTCCCTTAGAAATGCTTTTCTACATTTGTAAAATAGTATACATATAGATGGGTTTTTATCACAGCTTTGTTTATAAATGTCTGTCAGTAGGAAAATAACCAGATAAATTATACATACATTTAATGTAATATACACACCCATGAAAAAGAGACAACTGTGAATTGAAAGCAAATGATCTCTAGGAATATTAAATAAAAAGACCAAGACTGTATGTATAGTATGTTCCCTTTTGTATTTTAAAAACACAGTATAATCTGTGTATACAGATAGATGCTTAGTTCTATTTCTGGAATGACACATAATGAGCCCCTAACACTGATTGTACCTAGCAAGGGAAACTGGAGATACAGTAAAAGTAGGTTGGGAAACTTTCTTTTTATTACTTATATATTGTTTGAATCTTTGTTATGTATTATATGTTTCTTATTTAATAAAACTGATTTTAAGAAAACACTGGCTATTATGCATTACTATGTCTTTTTTTAATCTTTATAGTTAACTTAAACATAGAGGAAGGTAAAAGGTCTAGTAGCAGCACGCTGTTCTTCCTTTCCTCTAGAATGTAGTCTCTTATTCTCCCTTGTTTTCTGAAAATTCCAGCATCCTTTGTTTTCTTAAACCGATTCCTTGGTAATATACTGTGTACTAAGAATCCATTCTTTTCATTTCCATAATATTCAGTATCTTGTATTTCTCTGAGCTAACCTGTCAATATTAATCAAGTCTAGGTATCTATTAACTAAGGCAAATAACCTACTTCCTCTCTAGTATAACTTCCTTATAGAAATTTCTCATTTCCCAGGATACCTCCATATAACTTGCATTCTCTACGGTTTCATGGGGTTTTTTGTTTTTGTTTTTTCATTAAACAAGCACTTCTGTTCCATCATTAGTTAATTCTTATTTTGACCATCTCTTTTTACAGTTTCCCAACACTTACCATAGGATCCAACTCATTTTGCACATACACATATCCCTTCAACCTTAAGAAAGGGTGAAGGGTATTAAATCAAAACTCTTTGAAGTTGATGTTTGTAACAAAATGCCGTTACTTTTAACTATATGTAAGACAGACTTTCCAAGTCAGATGAGTTTTATTGTTAAGGTGTCTTAGCCACTGAGTGATTGACTGGTATATACTGTAAAGAGTATGAGACATCATGTTTAATAGAGTTTCTGTTCTCACCATGGTGTCAAAAGTTGTTGCTGTGGGCCATTCTAATGAAACATAAAGATTGCTTTGTTCTAGTCAGTTTGGAATAAAGACTACTTTTTTGGTCATAGCTCGCTTTTATAAACCCTCTGATAACAAAGCTGCTGTTTCTCTTTTTAACTGTTATTTCAGACAAGTAGAGTTTCAGATACACTTTAGAGTCTAGTATCATAGTCTAACAAAACAGTATCCTTTTCTTGTTAGTAGTTCTTCAGTGGATGAATATGGAATATGGGGTCTGGAAGTAAGTGAAGGGCTAAGTTGGGCTTTCTTTGGACTATAAATAACCAGTATGTTGATCCTCACCTTCAAAAGGCAGGGAGTTACAGATAACCTCACCTGAAGAGAAAGAAGGTAGCCCTATCAAGTAGTTAAAAAAAAAAAGTATGGGCTGTAAAGTTTCCGATATTATTTTATAGTGAAGTTTCTGACTATAACTTGAATCTATCTTGTTAATTAAAAAAAAATCTTTTAAAGGGTAGAAAGGTTTGATCAGTATAGGCTGACAACAGGTGCCTTTTCATGCAGTCTAAAATTGAATTAATATTCATTTAGGGTAGCTGATGTGTGTCAGTACATAGGGAGAATGTTAAAAAATAGTTTTTCTATCTTCAAAACTTGTGATGAAGGAAGAAAAGGTTAGGGTAAGAATTACCATGGACCAGACATAAATGGAAGAAGGCTCAAACTTTGAAATTCTTGTGAAGACTTTTTAATCTGTCTGTGATTTTCTTGTTCATTTATCTCAATTTTTTTTTCCTTTTTTCTTGTTGCTTAATTTTGATTTTGTTTGTATTTATTTCCTTTGCTGTTATTATATGTCAAAGTGGTTAGCAGCTTCATCAGTTTATTTCAGTTTTTGTTCCAAGTTTTTTGAAAGACATCTCAAAAGAAACTAATTTTAATTTACTTTTAACTTTCAAAATGCATGCCAGAGTATTTTGGAAGGAATGTTGGATTAGGAGAATATTTAGTTAAACTCAGGACAGCAAAGTTAGAATTCAGAGAGTGTGAATCATCTCTACCCTAAAGCAGAGTGCCTTTTTTATTGGTAATGAATTTTTAGCCGTCAATAAATTAACCAAGATGGTAAAAAAATACACACTGGACCTGTACACCTTGGGATATTTACTCTGAGTCAAAAGTATAATTTAAAAGTGGTCAATTTCTTACCCTAAAATTATGTATATTTTCAGGTATTTATTTTTATAATCAATTACTATGGTGGGGGAGGTACTGCCACTTTTTTTGCCCTTCTTTATATTTAGAGATAGAATTCAGGGGACAGAGAAATAGATGAAATAATTTATCCTTATGACTTTTTATCTCTTTCCTTAGGTGACATTTAAGAATGCATTTTTAAAATTTACTCTTCTTTTTCAGAGTAATGTGCTGAAGTTACAACTTTATTTTGTTAAAGAAAGCTATGGTTCACACACTCTTTTGTATATGTTGGAGTTTTAAATGTTTTTTAAATACTCAGTGTTACAACTAACAGTTTAGATTCTTTCAAGGTTGAGATTCAGTTTAAAGAATTTCTACCTTTTATCTTTTTTTATTAGTGCAAAGCAGCTGGTCCGAGGAGAACCCAATGTTTCGTATATTTGTTCTCGGTACTATAGGGCACCAGAGTTGATCTTTGGAGCCACTGATTATACCTCTAGTATAGGTAAGTACTGAATCTGAATATATAGCTTATAACTTGCATCTTGCTTTTAGTAATGTATTATTGCTCACCTGTACTTTCATTTAAATATGAATGTGCCCTAAAATGTTTCTTGATATGACATGCAAAAAAAGAAGTGTAGACTTTCTAAAATTTGAACTTTTTGTATTTAACATGTGTTTGCTACTCTACTTGGTCTATCAGAGAGAATAATAATTACTCATTTTTGACTGCTGTTATTATTTGCTTATTTAATTTTAGTTAACTCAAAAATTATTTTTTTGAAATTTTTTCCATTAATATTTTGGTTAAATACACATGAAAGATTTTTAGTGAGAGAAAAAATTGAGAGAGAATTTGTTTCAATCTCCATTGACCTCCTTTCTTACTCCATTAATCTGATTAGTGGGAGTGAACATTAGCATAATCAGCAGGACATGAATATAAAGCAAGAAAGGAGGAGTAGCCTTAGACTAGGTGTGCAGGTGAAAGTCAAAATTATTTTACTGCCGTAAATTATTTCTGAGGAGAATGCTTTAGTCTAAAAACAAAAGCAGGTAGATATTAAAGAAAAAAAAGAACAGTAACAGATAACTAAGAAAAGCTAGAATGCAGATAATTTTTGTATTGATACAAGTAGGAATTCTCTGATTTGAACAAAGACCCCTCAACAGAAACACGTCTCCAGAGGCATAGAGGACATTTTGATTGTGCCAAGGGGTCAGCGGTTTAGCTGCCATTTCAGCAACAAATGTCAATACATTGAAAAGGACAGATAACATCTTAGTGCTCTTATGAAAATAGCTTTGCTCTTCAGGAGCTCTGAAAAGTTCTGGGGCCTGTAACTGTGCAAAGAATACTTTTTGATACCTGCTACCCTGGAAAATAGAGAGTATAATGCTGGGAGGATGGAGAGTGAGAGGGGGTTGGGGTGTGTGTGTGTGTGTGTGTTGCATGTGCATGCACACTCATGTAAGTAAGACAATCGTATGGCACATGTTAAGGGTTAAATAGGAAATTTTAAGAGTTAAAAAGGACAATTTTCTTGGAATAGAACTGGATGTGAATTCCAGATTTATTATAATTTAGCTAAGTTGTAAATTGGACATTACTAGCAATTTTGCATGCTTCTATGAGTGATGAAGAGGTTGTCAGTGAAGGTGCCATAAAAAGTATTATTTTGTGGTATTTGTTAACTTGCATATCATCAAGAGCAAGTGTCAGCTCTTTATTGTTGGAGATGTTATTAGATTTTCTAGCTGCTTTATATTTTATTCACGTGAATGATACCACTCATTTGCATCTAGATACTGAGAGGAATTATGACAGAATTATCTAAAAATTAATGCTGTTTGCTTTCTAAAATATGTCATGACCGGATTATCTAATTATCATCTGACAAATTAAAACATGATCTTTACCTTGTTAAGAGAATATTACTTCCATAAATGTGCATGTGACTGCCAGTTCTTGGGATCTTCTCACAAAAGAAGGGCAGTGTAGTGTGTTTTCCCTGTTAGGAACCAGTTCACAGGTTGTTATGAGTACCTGCTTTCTAGTAACCTTTCTCTGGATGGCTAAAGCCATGTTCTAATTTTGTTACAGGGCAGCAAGAGGGGCACCTCAGAACCCCCAAATCTGCCCACTTTAAATAGGTTCTGCCATCCGCTGCATCAAGACAAAACATGTAAGACCTTTAATGGAAAGGAACTTTAATACAATTAGTGACTAATGCGGAAAAGACAAAAAATATAGTTACTAAATCAAGAGTCCAAGGTTACCCATCCCTTTGTGGACATAAGTCCAGCCAAACTGAATTGGCCCAGCGCAAGTCCTGAAAGCACCTTTCTGTGGAGACCCATAGACAGGATTTAGAAACAGCCAGAGAAGTCTGGGAGGAAAAGAACAAAATCAAAATCAAGATAAAAGCTGCCATTGTTAACCTGCCCACAGGTCTCTCACCTGTATCTGTTCAACCAATCCCAGACCAAGAAGCAAGAACAGTTTCTTCACAGGTCTCTGTTCAATGTGACTTTTCCAGGTCTACTTCTTGCTCACCATCCTGCTTACTTGCTTCTCTAGTCTCCTCTCTACTCCAGTCTTCTTCTCCCTACTCATCTCCAACCTCCTTTGGGTGGGGTATAGAACCTGGAACTTCCCCTTTTCCTGGGGACCACCCTGTTAGGATTTTACAGATAGGACTTACTATATATCACTGATTCAGCTTGGGTACTTGGAACCCTAAATGGTCTAGCTTTGGTCTCCCCTTTTCTTTAGACTTAGGATACTTACCTCTGAAAAGTATAGAAGATTTGTAAACGGAAAACAAAGGTCTTAGAAGTATGCTAATACCAGGTATTTTAGAAATATTATTAACAAGAATGTTTTGAAGTGATAGTATAGCTAGTGCTGGCTAGTTTATTGTCATTTTCAAATCTAGCCAGAGCAAAGGCCAATGGCTAATTACATTGTCTTGCTGAGAAATGGCAGATTGAGAACAAATGGCTTCTTTAAGATGAGGAATTTATTTTTATAGACCCTTGAAGAAATCTTTCTGATAGTGAAACACTTATTTTAAGCGTTAATAATAAACCATTTGGGACAATGGTTTCTTGATTGGGAATTAAACTTGGGTTTCAGGTCTACCTGTGTTATTCAGTAACTTTGTCTTAAACAAACCATTGAACTTTATTGTGTCCTAATTTCTGTACTTTTGAAATAAGAATCTTAAACTACATGATGTTGAAAGATGACTTTTGCCACAAATAAGAGTTAAGTATAAAATGCTGTTTGGCTTAACCCCCAAATAACCAGAGAATTTAGTGAGCCAAAGCACATATATGTTTTTTGTTTTGTTTTGTTTTTGTGCCTTCTGTTTACTTCTGTTTTATTGTATTTGGAGAATTTCATCCATTTGTCCTGTGAAGTAAGAACAGAAGAGATTTGGTACCACCCAGAAAGTGAAAAATAAATATTTAGGTTTTAGTAATTTGCCTGAGTTACTTGGAATTGAAGATCACTAGTATGGATGCCACCTGAATCTTTAGGTTATTAATTAACTGTGGCAACTACTAAGCAATAGTATTCCTTAATGTTTTATTCCTTGTCTTCTATATTAGTAACTAATCTTGCCTAAGAATGTGGGTTCCTTTTTTATAGAAGTATTAATATTCTCCTGCCATTTTTCTAGCCTTGTCTCCTGAGGTGAATTATTCTTTGTTGTAGGGGAAAGATAAGTGATTATTACCTGCCATCTTAACTAGCTAGGTAGAGGTGTATTTTTAAACCTAGATCAAAATGAAGCATTTACGTTAATAAGATATATATTTTTTCATTTGATTTTAAGAGTATTACTGTTGACTTTGATGTGAAGTAAAGATTCCGAAGCAGGTTTTCATGTTTGCTTTTTGTAAGCAATTTCCTGATACATCAAGGAGGATTCTTAGTCTCTGTTTCCAAAATAGGTGTCTTGGCTATCATTGCTTGGGACTGAACAATATCAACTTGAATTTATTAAGTAAATATTTTATCTTTTTTTTTTTTAGGTCAGTAAAATATAGACAATGAAGCAGGGATTTCCAGTCCCTCTTGACTTACGTTCCTCTCCCTAAAGAACTTGATTGTTAGGTCATACAAAACTCAGTAATCTTAGGCAGCTAAAAGCTGAAAATTAATTTCTCCTTGCTGGAAGTTTTAATGGTGAGCTATAAGTAAAATGACCATAAAATTTATCCTTCCATTTGGTGATAATTTTAAGAAAGAGAGGGGATACCATTAGTAATCATGGCAGGACAGTAGATCTAAACTAGTACTATCTTGGGTAAGCTAGAATATATACTTTAAATTATTTTTAAAATTTATTTATTAAATTTGAAAATTATTAAAATGTATTGTTTTCAGAAATTTCTCTCAGCACTGAGATTCTCATTTTGAATTAAAAGTGAATTACTGGGCCCGCCCTGGTGGCGCAGTGGGTTAAGCAATGCACTACGAAGCAAACTGCAACCACTGCAGCATGAGTTCCATCCCTGCCACCGGCCAGGGAGGTGACCCACATTGCGTAGCAGACCTCTCCTGCCTTGCCTGCTGCTCCCCTCAGCAGTGTATTTCAGTCAAATCAGCCTGTTCTGTTCCCGGCTCTGTCTCTGGTGGATCCTCTCATCCCCACACACTTCTAGCCTGTACCCCTGTTCTTGTATGAATAAAAAAATAAATCTTTTTTAAAAAGTGAACTATTTTCTTTATTTGTGAAATAAAATGTATATTTCTCTTTGCATTTAAAGATGATAATGTAAAGTGCATTTATCTATCAGTCATATTACAACATGAAAGTGAGTCATTCAAAATCTTAAAACTTTTTCCTCAGAATTTGCATTGTCTTAAAGCCCTGTATCTAGGAGATTGAAACCTTACTTCCTGTTACTCTGTAAGCACTAACTAATGTGTAGATGTAGTGTCACTTTGACTTATTTTTAAGTAGGATAAATACATAATCATGCCCTATGTTTTGGTATGATAGACTTACCTTGATTGTTGAGGACTTCAACACCTGATGTTTGATATTAAATAGACTTTGTCTTATTGACCTTGTTTAACAGTTTTAAAATGCACTAATTTTTATAGGTTTTTCTTTCTGTTCTGGAATATATAACCTTTAGCTGGTGACAATTTCTGTCTGATCAGAGTAAAATTATAAATGAATATAAACATTTTTTCATGTATCTTATCCAAAAGGTGTTAATAGGTCTTCATTTTACTTTATCTTTAGATGTATGGTCTGCAGGCTGTGTGTTGGCTGAGCTGTTGCTAGGACAACCAATATTTCCAGGGGACAGTGGTGTGGATCAGTTGGTGGAAATTATCAAGGTGAGAAGGTTGCATTTTTGAACAAGTCTCCATGTTACACACGTACCCATAAAGAACTTAAAAAATTAAGAAAATGATCCAAGATAATACGGCAAGCTGAAGCATAGACAGTGTATAAAAACATAGCCTTTTGGTTTCTCTTGAGTTTTTTTTCTGTTGTATAATCCAGGAAAAGCTGTTTTGGATATCTGAGTCAGGAAAAGTATGTATCTGTCGTTTAAAATGTTTAAAAGCTTAAGATCACTAAAACATATAATATGATTAATTTAAAAGCAGAAACTATGCTTATTTTTGCTTATCATTCTGTTTCTACTACTCTGCTGAATACATAGGAGATGCTTATATTCATTCAATATTTAATTATTTACAAAATGAAAAAATGAGTATTTGTGTATAAGTGTAGACACTGATAGAAGTAGAATTTTGAGTCCTATTTCAGTTTATTAGATCAGTCAACATCTTTATTAGTAATACCAGATTCAAAATATTGTCTTGGAATTAATATTGTTTCTTAAGAACATGTAGGGCTGAGATGTTGAGTTTAACCTTTGAGATCTTAAAGAAGTTTTCCTCTCACCTCTTTTTTAAAAATCTGGTGGATGTATATTTGGACAAGATTATTCATTCTAAGGTTACATTTAGGCCAAAGCAACAATTCCTGCTGTCTTTTTGGATTTTATTCCTGATTTTTCAAATATTTCATGGGTGAATTTGAAAATCTCCTTTTAGGTCTGGTAATTCAGTCTGCCATCTTAGTTTCCTGACACAGAGTGTTTTCCACAATACTTAAACATCCAGTTGTTACTTTGGGATGAAAAGTGTTTCTGTAACATGGCAACTTAGTTTTTATTGTGCTGAGCCGTACATACTTCCTTGGTGGTTTTTACCATTTGTATATATGACAATGACTAAGTTGTTTTAAAATCCCTGTACTGCCTTCTGTAATAAAGTTACTTTGATAGGTGATTTTGCTAGATAATATGTATTTTTAAAAATGAAAGGAGCTGTGTGGTCAAGAATCCTTACTATCCAGGTAATTTCTTAGAATTTGTCCCTAAGAACACTGGTTTTTGCTGTATTTTATTGGAACCATCTTGTCGTTTCAAATCAAACCTTTAAATCTTTGTTCAACAGTCTGAGTTCCACACTGCACAGTGAGCTAAGTTAAAATAGTTTAATCTTATATATCTGTTCCTTAAATTTGTATATATGATATGTCGATGAAACAAATATTCATAAATAATTTTGAAGTAACTGTTCCAGGTCTGTGATAAAACTTGTAAGTCAGCAAGGAAAAGTTGTATAGGTTAGCTTTCAAGGTTAAATGCTATTAAGACATATATTTTAAACATGTATTGTCACTTCTGCTAATCAGGATTTCAAGACTAGATTTTGATTGTGAAAGGTGGTCTCATAGGTGTCCAATTCAATTCTCAACTTATTTTGAGGTGATAGTCATAAATACTTACTTAATCCATGTTAATCTATTTTTTCCTGTTTTCTCCCCTGAAAACTTTATGAGGATTCCTCTAGAGTATCTTGGGGTAGCAAAAATCCCCTAGTTATATAGGTAGTCTCCCCTCTGAATTTGAGTTTATATAAAAATGAACAATTATACAACAAAGTTCATGAATTCTTTACGTGGTAGACATAATTACATTGCTTGTTATGTTTTAATATTCTAGGCACCAAAATAGCTTTCAGTAAAGATGCAAAATGAATTGTTTCTAGACCATTATTAATTCATGAATTTGGAATTGCCCCAGAATTAATAAGACAAGTTAGTGATTGTTGTATATATTGTTTTTATTAATTTTTTTAAAAGATTTATTTATTTATACACACAAGAGCAGGGGTACAGGCTAGAGAGGACTCACAGAGACAGAGTGGGGAGCAGAACAGGCGGATCTACTGAAATACACTGCTGAGGGGAGCAGCGGGCGAGGCAGGAGAGGTCTGCTGGGCCAAGTGGGTCCCCTCCCTGGCCAGGGATCCAAGTCGTGCTGTTGTGCTGCGGATGCTTTACAGAGAGGCACAGAATGGAATTGAAAGTCGTGAAAAGTAATTTTTAATCATAAAAAACACTTCTTAAGTTGATTTCATACATAGGGTTGTCAGAGCAGCTGAATTTCATTATGTCAGTTAACTTCTGAATCAAAAAATGATGGAGTTTCAAAACATTCGTTAAAAAAATATTCTATCAGGGACTTTTCGGATGTTCAAATTTTTTGCCTTAAAATATTTATTAATATAACCCCCAAAAATATCTGACGTGGTTTCAGATAACTTAGTGAAAAAAGAAAGCATTTTGGGGAATCTCTACCAAGCATTAAAAGTTTAAATCACATAAATTGCTTTTTGGTTAAAAAAAAATTTTTTTTTTTTGCTGTTGGCTTCAAAAATTGTTTTGTGATGAAATTTTTTGTTAGCAGCGGGGATAATTTGGAAAAAAGGTTCTTTGGAAGATTTAAAGAAGGTGATAGTTTTTTTTTAATGATCACTTTTTATGTAATTATATATACTATGATTTTATATGCTCATTGCAGAAGACAGAAAACACAGACATGCAGACATTTAAGTTCTGGCATATGAAAAACAACTTTTATAAATATTTTGACATATTTTTCTATGAGTCTATATGTTTAAATAAAAATGCCGTCTGTTTTTGTAGACTTTTTAAACTAGTTAATATTGCTCATGTAAAGAAGTATTTTCACTAAGTGATATCATTCATGTCTCTTCTTAATTACTGCATCTATTCAGAATTACATAATTGATTTTGAGAAGAATAATATCATTAAGTAATATAATATCATAAAGTAATATATCACTGTCTTTGAAAAGAAATTATATATTTGGCTTCTCAAAGACTTGATCATTAGCTGTCTTATATAAATTACAAATGTACCCCAAACTCCCCAAATGAATTAAAGTTGCTATAGTTGAAGAAGTTCTAAACCTGGGAATGCTCAGGTTCAGAGCATTACAAAAATAAAAGTTTTACAATAGCTTCTTTTTCCTCCTAAATTTTAAAACACAAGTTCCAAGTAAGGAAAAGCGAGCTTCAGTCCAGAGTTCAATTTGTTTTAAATTATCACAAAGCTAAAAGTTTGAGAGAAAACCAACTTTTCTGGCACTCTTAAGTTTTACATATATTTCTAAAGATATTTACTCATTCCATAAATACTTATGTTCAGTAATAATTTGACCATTTTTTTCTAATAGAATTGTTTTAGGGAAGAATTAGTCAGAATCCCATCTCTTGGTGATAGAATTTAATTATTATAGCTTCCACAATTTTAGGAGCTATTAAAAGCTGGATTTCTGTCTTTTAGGAAAACACAATATTAGACTTGTAGCTACTTAAATTATTTGCAATAATAAAGTTGTTACACGGCATTTAATGTTAACTTCTTTTGTAAAATCAGTATTACTAAACTGTTGTTTAAATTTCACTTAGCAGTAATTATTCTGTTTAGATATCTGTAGATAGCTCTGGCATAGGTAAGAGCTAATCTCTAGCAGAAACTAAGAAATTTGAAGTTGAAAACAATAAAATCCCAATGATCTTTTGGTCATGTTGTTACAACTAATTTGAAGGAATTCATTTCTTATGATGTCTATCAGTTGAAAAGGATTTAGAAGGAAAAAGATTTAGCAACGGAGAGGACTGAGAAGGAAAGAAGAAGATTCTTTCTCTTATTGTTCTGTGATGTTGATTTTTTTTTTAAAGTCGTATCTTTGTAGTCATAGACATTATGAAAAAATAGATGGTTTCAGTAACTGTTTTATACTGAAATCTTGTTAGCAAATCAAAACTTACATAGTAAGGAGCCACATTTTATTATAAATGCTTGTCTGAATAATTGTTTTCTTAGTTTTGACTTGACTTGACGGCTGTTAACAGTTTAATTTAGACAATGTGGTTAATGACTTCTGGCTCCTAAGGTTATCTATATTTTCAAATACTGGGAAACTACTGATAAGCTCATTGAAACCTTATTCTGTGGTAGACAGTGGATTAAGCACTTTATGTAATTAGCACATCTAACCCTTATGTTAATTCTGGGAAGATAAAGATGATGATGATGATTATCATTATCATCACTATCACTACCATCATATCCAGGAGGCATTGAATAGTGGAAAATGCTAGCTGATTCATGTTTTGCTAAATTGTTATCTTCTGTTCATGAAATTGTATAGCTCTGGGGAAAAACAACCTGATCCTTAATGCTAAGATCGAAAATCCATTGAATTTAATTAGAATTTATTTAATGTGGTAGTAGTTTGGGGGATAAAAAAAATGTGATCACAAACTAAAAGATAACACCCCTAAATCTTTTTCTCTATATATCTGTCTTTTCCAAGTGTAGTCCCCATAGAATTTCTACCACCAATTCATCTGTTCACTATCACCATAGTCCCTTTTGCTCTTCCCATCCCTGCCTTGATCCCAATCCCTCCCCCTTCCCAGCAGAATGTCTCTGATTTGTAGTTGTCTGTTTATTTTTGGTTTATTTTGTTGTGGGTTTTGTGTTGTTATTAATGATGATATTATTTTTCCCTTGATCTCCTATATTCCTCCTATAAGGGAGACCATCTGGTATTACTCTTTTTCCTTCTAACTTATTTCACTGAGCATAATCCTTTCAAGCTCCACCCGTGTTTCTGCGCATGGCACTAGTTTATCTTTTTTTTCACTGCTGAATAGTATTTCACTGTCTGTTTATACCATATTCTCTTGATCCAGTTGCCCATTTTTGGGCATTTGGGTTGATTCCAAGTCTTACCTCTTATAAATAGTGCTGCTATAAATATAAGGGTGCATGTATTCTTTTGCATTAATGTTTTTTGTGTCCTTTAGGTAAATTCCTAGGAGTGGGATTGCTGGGTCATACGGTAGCTCCATTTTTAGTAGACTGAAGAACCTCCATACAGCTTTCCATAGAGTTTTTACCAGTTTGCATTCCCACTAGCAGTGTAGTAGCATTCCTTTTCACCACATCCTTGCCAACATTTATAGTTGCTAGTGTTTTTTTAATATTTGCCATTCTTACCCGTGTGAGGTGGTGTATCTCATTGTGGTTTTAATTTGCATTTCCCTGATAATAAGGGATGTTGAACATTTTTTCATATGCCTGTTGGCCATTTGTATTTCCTCTTGGAGAAGTATCTTTTAGGTTCTTTGACCCATTTTTTGACTGGGTTGTTTTGTTGAGTCATGTGAGTTCTTTGTAGATCTTTGTGACTAGTCCCTTGTCAGTTGTATGGAGTGCAAAAATTTTTTCCCAATCAGTGGGATGTCTGTTTTGAGTAATGTTTCTTTTGCTGTACAGTAGCTCTTTAATTTGATATAGTCCTAGCTTTTCCTTCACTTTCTTTGTTTTAGGTAATGTGTCTTTAAAGATGTTACTGAGATGTATGTCACATGTAGTATTTTGCTTATATTTTCTATGGTTTCAGGTCTTATGTCTAGTTCTTTGATCCATTTTGAGTTGTTTTTTTTGTACATAGAGGTAGAAGTCTAACTTCATTTTTGTGCATGTAATAGTACAGTTTTCCCAGCACCATTCATTGAACAAACTTTGTTCCATTGTATATTTTTTGCTCCTTTGTCAAATATTAGTTGTCCATAAATCTGTGGGTTTATTTCTGACAACCCTTACATCTTACAGTGATTATGCCAAATTAGTTTGAGATGTCTTTGGACTAGGTTTAATTGTGCTTCATTTAAAGCAGTCAAGATTGTAATGGTAGATTCTTCTAGGAATAATTTCAAATACAATTCAACCTTATTTTCACCATCTTTGTTTAGCACAGTTTTAATATTTTCCATTATCTTCATATTATGGTCTGTGCCTGCATAATCCTTCCCTAAAAGCATGCTGAATGCTATTATTTTTAAAAATTTTGTTTTATTGATATCTTTGGTAAAGGAAATATGAAAGAAATCTTAGCTTGTGGTACTACAAAGAAAAGTATTTGTAATTTTCAGAAGACGCAAAAGCTGTGTGATCTGTGTGTTTAAATTGTTAGCATGTATCAGAATTTGGGAAATACAGTTGGGGGGTGGTTAACCCAATAGATTCTGGTTTCCTTTTCTGTTTTAAAAGTATTTATTTACTTTTAGAACAACTGTCATGTAGACCAGAGGTGGGGTGGTAGCGAAAGGATTCACCAAAAACAGAGTGGAGAGCAGAACAGGTGGATTCGGATTCACTGAAATACACTGCTAAGGAGAGCAGTGGGCAAGACAGGAGAGGTCTGCTGTGCCACGTCCCACTTCCTAGCCAGGGAGTGAACTCAGGCTGCAGTAGTGATAGCACTGAGATAATCCCTAGGCCACCAGGAAGGACCCTCCCCCACTTTCTATTTTATATTGCTTTCTTGAACATGCCACTTTCACTGAGATTACCTAGGAAAAAAGGTCTTTTGATTCCTGTAGATATGAATCCATCAAAAATAACTTTTGCTTTATGATAAATGCTTTGCATAGTTATCCATTGGGTGAGAGGGGTTTAACTTAGGAATCAAGTAACAAGAGTAAAAAAAAAATCTTTAAAAAGAAGAGTCAAGTTGGAGGACTTGTATTTTCCATTTTTGAAACAACATATAGCTATGGTAATCAAGACAGTGGATATATAATATTGATAGCATATTATTCTGTCCTGATAAAAAAGGAAATTCTACCATTTCGTGACAACCGGGTGAACCTTCCAGATACTATATTAAGTGAAATAAGCCAGACTGAGAAAAACTACTGCATTGATAACACTTACATATGGAATTTGAAAAAAGAGAGAAAAAAGCCAGAGTCAAAGAAACAGAGTAGAATAGTGATTACCTTGGATTGGGGAGCATGAGGAGAGGCTGGTAAATGGTATAGACTTGGAGCTATAGGGTGGTAAGGTCTGAGGGTCTAATGTAAAATGTAACTGTAGAGGTTGTTGGAAGGTGAGGAGAGTGGGATTTTGAGTGACTGCTCATGGGTACAGTGTTTTATTTTAGGGTGATGAACATGTTCTAAAATCAGACATCAGTGATGTTATCTGTGTGAATATGCTAGAAAACCAGTGAGTGGTATATTTTAAAGAGGTGAATTTCATGATATATGAAGCATATCCCAGTAAAGGTGGTATTTCAAAAAAGGCAATAAGAGCATCAGTAGTTTGAACTATTGATAACTTTGCTGTTTACTCTGTATTTTAAAGAATGCAGTAAATTCTGACCATAGTGCTTCAAAGAATCTAAAGGAATTCTTAAATTTGTACTTCCTACCCTCTGGTCCCCAAAAAGGAGTGGGAGCAGATCAAGTTAAGTAACTGATAGCACATAAAGGGACCACCCTCCTTCTATACTAATTCACCCTCCTAGCCTAAATAAGTTGAATTAGCCAAATCATTTAGTTATGTTTAAATGACACTACAACTTGCTGTTCTTCACTAAAATTAATCGCATTTTAAAACTTGTGCTGCTGCTGCTACTGTTGTAACTTTGCTTTTTGCCTTTTGAAAACCAGAAGGGAAAAGTCAGAAGAAACATTGTGTATCAAAAGAAAAGTGTTTACTAAAATTTCAACTCTGTATTGTAGAGTATTAGTAGAAGTTGGATAAAAGTCTGCTTGTGTTGAAAGTTAAAAGTTTGGGCTACCTTTATCTAGTGGTTTTAAGGACTAAATTATCAGAACTACTAGAACGAGTAGCATTTTATTTCAGTCCTCTGGAGCTGAAAATATATGGTAGTGATTCCAATATCATTAGAACTAATATTTTGAAATACAGTAACTCAGTTTTCTAGTTTACTAATTAGAGAAATTTGTCAAGTTTATGGTATAGAACTAGTTATCCTGATATCCAAATCAAATGAACAGTTCTTTTATGCAGAAAATAAATAAATGAAAATGTTTAATTATTTAAGGACACTACATAATATCTCTTCCTCTATGTTATATAGTTTTTATTTTATTAATATTTTAAAAGCTTTTTAAAAAATTCGTTATAAAATTAGCTGGGCCATACATTCCTTTAATCTTTCTGGGTACATACCTCCTTAACTCCTTAACATGTATTGATTTAGTGAGCAATTTTGTTAGATGATTGCTCTCAAGGAGTTCAATGACTTCATTGAAGGAAGGAGGTAAACAAAAAACAGCAAAAGAATAGGCAGGTTTTATTCCAGAAGGTGGAGCAGTACAAAGGCAGAAGCATTTTTATTTGAAGATAGCGTTATCTGGAAAGGCTTCGTAGTAGATTTTAGAAGTAACTCAAACTGAATCTTGAAATATTCAGGTATGGTCATTCACCGCTTTGAGGAAGGGAATGGAGGACGTCTGTGCTAATTTGGGCAAAGATGCTCAGTGATAGCAAGGTCTATTGTGTTTTGATATATGGTTTTAAGCTTAAGATTCTGAATTTGTCAGGAGAGGAAAGACTGGATTTGTGTGCAGTGGCAGGCCATGTTAGCTTGTAGGCAGTTGGAAACCATTGTAGCATTTTAAGCAGAGGATTAATAATTTTGTATGAGGATTTTTTTTTTTTTTTTGGTTTTAAGACAACTGAATTGCTGAAGTTTGGTGACCTCTGGTGTTGAAGTGTTAAAATACAAGTCTGGGAAAGAAATACCTGGTCTCAGAGCTCTTTCTTGTCAGATCGTTGGCTTTATTTCTAAATCATAATTACTGATTATATTCATAGATCATTGGTTAAATTTGTAATTATAGAAAAAATGCCAGTGAATGTGGATGGGATCAAATATAAATGAAAACAAAGTATTTAATCATAAGGGGTAAGCAGCATCCCTGAAGGGATGTGGCAGAGTGATCTCTGATTCCTTCCACCCCCACCTCTCATGATATTCTGGTGTGGAGGGCTAACGAAAAGACTGATTTTACAATAAATGGGAAGGTCTTTTTCTAATACTATCAATAGATAACTGGGAATACCTACTATATTCAATGGTGTGATAATTTTTTAGGTTGTCCCCTTTTTTATGTGCAAAATATGTCATGAAAAGTACATAAAACATTTATGTGCAGTTTGTTTTCCCTTTAAATCAGTCAGGTTTTAGAAATAAGTATATATATTTTTAGTGTAAAAGTTAAAAATAAATAAAAAGTAAATTACTTCAGTAAAGTGAAAATAAAAGTAGTTAATTTGTTTTCTATTTCTCAAAATTCAAAGGAACTCCCCGAAACTTGTTTTGTATCTGAAATGGTGACATCCATGTCAAATATCTTTTTTATCTATAAAATGGAAAATTTTAGTTTTACAGTTTCAAAGATTCCAAATAATACAGTTAAATAATATGGAAATGTACTGTGAACCTAATAAAAGTAATATAAAACCTAGAGATTGTTTGAGAAGAAGGATTTGTTAAAATGTCTGTTTGTTGTATTAATTGCAGGTGGTGATGCATTCAGAATCTTTGCTCTTCTTAATCTGTCCCTCTTTTGCCTTTCAGCCTTCAATGTTGCCATCAATCTATTATCAAATCTTTTATTCTTGTTAGCACTCAGCTATTACAATTATCTAATCCAGACTGTTTCTACTTCACACTTAATTGTGCAAAGAATATGCTTCTGACTCATTCGCTTCCTTGATTACTTAAGTAAAATGAACTTTTGACTATTTCTAGATCCCCTTCCTGAACCTCTTTACTCTAGAGCAGTGTAGTGTTTTCACCTCACACATAACTATGCTTATTTTGTTGTATTGATCTTGGCTGATTATGGTTGATTTATGTACAAGCCTCTTTGCCCTAAGGATAGGAGCTCAGTAAATGTTTTGAATGAGTAAATGACATAAGATGCTAGAAATTTTTTTCAAATGCTTCTTGATTATATCTTACCTTTGCATTCTTATATTTCTTTGCATCTTAAATCATATCTTTGCTCTTAAAGAGTGTATATATGTATAAAATAATTCTGATTTTAAGATTTGAAATACTAAAAATAATTTCCCTATTTATGCCCCTTTGTAGTCAGTGTTCATCTCCTATTTCTTCTATCACGTCAGATTAGTTTTTCCTATTTTAGAATTTAATATAAATGAAATCACATAGTACATTTATTTTGTATCTGGTCTCTTCTGCTTAATATGATAATAGGAGATTCTTCTATGCTGTTGATTGTATCACCTGTACTGATTTATGCTATTATATATTACATAAATATACCACAATATTTTTTTTTTTTTACATTCACCTAAATGGGTAAGCATTTGACATGTTTGTGTGTTATGGCTATTATGAGTAAGGCTGCTATTGAGTGTTTGTTTACAACTATTTTTAAAGCATACTTATACTTCTATTGAATAAAGAGCTAAAACTAAAATTGTTGGCTATATGATAAGTATATGTTAGCTTCATAAGAAATTACCCAGCTGTATTCCAAAGTAGTTTTACTTTCACTCACATGAACAACATATGTAAGTTTCACTGTTTTGCATTCTCATCAATACACGATTTTTAATCCTATCCGACAGTTTTCTTCATTTTAATTGGAGTATTTAGACCATTTGCATTCAGTGTAATTATCAGTGTGATTAGGTTTAAGAAATCCATCTCATTGATTTGTTTTCATAGTCCCTTTTCCTTTTCCTCTTTTACTGCACCATATGGATATAATGAGTATTCTTTTTTTTAACTTCCTCTGATAGCTTTTTAAAGTTATACTTCCTGGTTGCATTTTTTTTTTTTTTAAGAAATTATTCTGGGAAGTAGACATCCTTATTGCAGTCTACAAGTAATAATGCATCATTTCACATATGAAGTGAGAACTTTATGATACTAATATTTCCATTTTCTCTTCCTTTATGTACTGTTTACATCTACAACATTATTGTTTTGCTTTAAGCACTCAGTTTTTTCTACAGAAATTTAAAAGCAAGTGGAAAATGCCATACATTTATCCTGATATTTACAATTTTCTGTGGTCTTTATTCCTTTCTGTAGATGCCAATGTCCACTTAGTGGAACTCTTTTTTTTCTTTCATCCTGAAGTACTTTCAAGTCTAACTTTTTAAACTTTTAATTATAACCTAGTGATATTATAATTTCTTAATATATCTCGCATGACTCAAGGGTAGCTCATCTTTCATTTTATGATAATTCAGTGAAATTCATGAAAATTTTTTAAAACTCTTTTCAAAAAACTTTCCCTTGTTTCTGCCATTAATATTGGGTAGACCATTTTAGGGCATCAGCTATATACTTGCATTTGAAGTTAATATATACCCCTGACAAACTTTGAGATGCCAATTTACCTTAGGTAACTGTAAGCATCTTTAAATTTAAATGGAGCAATAGAGTATAAAGTTTAAATGAGAAAAGAGAATTAATATATTTAGCACAAAACTTCCATACTGGCTGCTTAATAGATTTTTTTTTCTCCTTTATCTCACTGATGTAATTTTTGAAAAAACTTACTTATGCCATCTCCACTTTGTCATTTTAGATGACAGTATGTTATGACTGACCTGACCAAGGTCAGCAAGGAAGTCTTCCTGGCTAACTGCGGTAAACACCTTTTAGACTGTCTTTTAACTGGGCTTAGTGTGTCATAAGATACCCACATCCCTATCCTTTAAATGTTCACTGCCTTTCTCTTCCAACTTTTTGGACTTTGTCTTCTTTTAAAATTTCCCCTTCCCATATATTTGTGTCCTGTAGCTCTTGATCCTCAGCACTCTTCTTCACTCTGCTTTGCCTATTAAGCCTTTTGACAGCCACCTAGCATCAAGTACTGCCAGAGCTATCCTTTTAGCCCTATCTTTTCTTCTAAATCTTCTTAGTTAAAAAAATACTTCATTGCTAAAAAAAAAGCTAACAACCATCATCTGAGCTTTCAGTGAGTTCTTTTTGCTGGTGGAGGGTCTTGCCTTGATAGTGATTGCTGCTAATCAGGATAGTTTACAGAAAGTTTGGTGGCTGTGGAAACTTACCAAATAATGCATTGATAAAGATCATCACATTGATTGACTCTTCTTTTCATGAAAGATTTCTTCCTGGCAGGAGATGCTTTTAGGTAGCTTTTTGTGCATAATAGAGCTTCTTTAAAAATTCAGAGTCAGTCCTCTCAAACCCTGCCTCAACTAAGTTTATATAATATTCTAAATCCTCCATTGTCATTTCAGTAATGTTTATAGCATCTTCACCAGAAGTAGATTACATTTTAGGAAACCAGTTTCTTTTTTCATCCATTAGTATAAGATCCTCATCTGTTAAAGTTTTATAATGAGACTGCAACAAGTATTCAGTTATGTCTTGAGGCACTACTTCTGATATCTTAGCTTTTTTGTTACTTCCAGCACATCTACCATTACTTCCTCCACTGAAGTCTTGAACGCTTGAAAATCATTATAGAATCTCGGTAGGTGGTATAAAAGGAGAGGATTCTTTTTTCACTGTAAAAAGAAAAAATAAGTGCAGTATGTCTGAGATTTTTCATTATAAAATTCTGGGTAAAATGTTTAGTTCTAAGAGACTATGGGATACAGAATTTAGAGAATAGTGTGGTAGTAAATCTACACAACACAGAGACATAGTAAATCTTGTAACTCTGAGAATTGTAATATTTAAACAGTTTCTGAAAGTTTTTATTATAGGTGTTATTTACATATAATAATCGCACACATTAAAAGCATATAACTTGGCAAGCTTTGACATATCTATACACCCATGAAACTATTACCATAAAATCAAAATAATGAACAGTAATCATGGCTCCCAGTAATTTTCCTGGCACCTCTTTGTAGTATTTCCTACTCTCCCGTACCTCACAACCATGGAATTTGCTTTTGTCAAATTGCTTTTCTGTGGACAGAAAATATTCTAGAGTTCCATGTAAGTGAAAATATACAATAGTTGCTCTTTTGGGTCTTCTTTCACTTAGTATAATTATTTGTAGATTTCCATGTCTTTTTATTAGTAAGTAGTATCCCACTGTCTGGATTTACTACCATTTTTTTATTTATTTACCTACTGATAGACATTTGAGTTGTTTCCATTTTTGACATTTGAAAAAAGATCTTATGTACATTTGGTTACAAGTCTTTATATAACTATAAGCCTTCATTTCTCTTGACTAAACACTTAAAAGTGGGAACAATGCTGTATGGGAAGTACATGGTTAACTTTTTATAGACTGCCAAAGTGTTTTCTGAGATGCCATATCATTTTATATGTCCACTGTTGGTGAATGAACATTTACTTGCTCTAGCTCCTCACCATGACTTGGTATATAGTCTTTTAACTTTAGCCTTCTTGGTTTGTAGGTTATACCTTATAGTTTTAATTAACATTTTTCTAATGATTAATGATGTGTTATAAGGTTATACCTTATAGTTTTAATTAACATTTTTCTAATGATTTTTATGTGCTCATTTACTCTCTTATGTTTTCTTTGGTGGTGCTTGGTCATATCTCTTGCTGATTTTTACTGAGATTGTCTTTTCATTAATTAATTATAAGAGTTCTTTGTAGGGCCTCCCTGGTGGTTCAAGGGGTTAAGTGCTGCACTGTGGGACTTCTGCAGCCATTGAAGTGGGAGTTAGATCCCCCGCCAGGGAGCTGACCCACATGGCACAGCAGACCCCTCTTGCCTCGCCCACCTTTAGCAGTGTATTTCAATAGATCTGCCTGTTCTGCTCCCAGCTCTGTCTCTAGTGAGTCCTCTTACCCCCTCATACCTCTGGCCTGTACCCCAGCTCTTGTATACATAAATAAATAAAATCCTTTTAAAAAACAAGAGCATTGTTCTTAAAAAAAAAAGTTCTTTGTATTTTCTAGGCACAAGTCCTTTGCAAAATGTGTATTTTGCAATGTTTTTGTTTGTAGCTTGCCTTTTTGCTTTCGTGAATGTCTTCTGAAGTTTTAAAAAAAACATTTAAAATTTGATTGAATTAGAATGAACAAAAAAATCTGAAATTCTTGATTTTTCTTGATCATTCACTGTGACACAAATCTTAAGGTATTTTTCATTACATTGCACTTCTCTGAGCAACTATTCTCAAATTGTCAGTGGCTTAATATTTTTTAAAAATTTGCTTTATACCAGATCTTAGAATTGTAAAGATAATAGTATGCATTGTCTCTTTTCAGAATACCCATTTTTATTTTATAATGTTTCTTCTGTCATCTGTCTCGTGCAGTCAGATTCATATGCTTTCTGTCTCCTGGTGTATACTGCAGCTCTAAAGGAATGAAGTGCTCTGTGTATTTCCATTTTGTATTGTAGTTACACTTCTTTTCCACACACATACATGCAAATTTATTATAGCAGGAAATTTGTTTGTTTTTTTTCCATTTATCAAGCATAGTTCCTTGTACCCAGGGTACACTCACTAATACTTAGTGATTAAATAACATGATGATCCTTTTTCAGTAAGATTCTCCTGACTAACTTACTGATTAAAAGAAATTTGGCTGTACTATACTAAATTAATAAAAGATACTTACACTTCAAGTACCACCATTGCAACAGATTGTTTTTCTACATAAGATGAAGATGCCTGGTTTTTACTTGAATATTTTTGGGTGATTCTTTTTTTTTAATATACAATCCTGATTTAACTCTACTAAGGTGAAAGTATAGGATAGTACAGCATAGATTCAGTAGTCAGAAAATTAAAAATCTTTAACAAAGTCTTTTCTGTTTAACAAACTATTTGTTTTATAACTTGTTCCTTTATTTTAATAAAATAATGTATTAAAATATACAAGACTTTTTAAGTGTGTAGAAAATTTTAGCAAAAGTTTGTCTACTTTTTTCCTAGGTCCTAGGCACACCAACGAGGGAGCAAATTAGAGAAATGAACCCAAACTACACAGAATTCAAATTCCCTCAAATAAAGGCACATCCTTGGACTAAGGTGAGTCAATGAGTTTTAAAAATGCACACTAAACAACAGCTAACTAAAGCTGGAGTTCCTCATTGTTCTTAAACTAAGCCATTTTGAGACTAATTTTTGCCCATGTACAAAGTACACATTAGTTCTGCATGTAAAAATTTGGGTAGTTGTATTTAAGCATTTCCTTGATTGTACATGGTTTCATCCCTGTTGATTTCCCATAGACAGTTTCCAGCCTGGGTTTTTATTTGTAGGAGTACAGTGCACTTAGAGCATTAAAATACAGAAAGAATTTCATTAGGGGGAGGATCTTATATGTGATTTTGACTATTTAAAATGGGGAAGTTAATTTGCTTACAGAGTGTTTAATTGGTTCAACAACATATTGCCACGTAAAAACATATTTTATGTACTTTCTTTTTTCTTAAATTATGAATACATAGATCTTATTATAGATAATAGCATATTTTATTCTTCTAGGTTACTTTCCTGTTGGTGTTTTGGGAACAGGAATAAAAGCAGATTAAGATATTAACTTAGGGTACACATTGGAAACAATTGATGTGTTAACGTATCACTAGCCTATCAAAATCTTAACCTCAACATTAGATGGAAACAGTTCTAAGACCAAAAGTACTAATTTGCCAGATTTTTGTTTCCTTTGATACCTTAATTGAAATTATTTTAAAAGATATTTTTAAAAGATTTTTTGCATTTCAGTTTAATTTGTATAAACATGCATAGGAAAAAAACAAGAATATCTTAATAGGGCTTATGACTGTAGTGAATCACTAGCTTCCTCATTTTATGAGGACCTCTAGCCAAAGATACCAAGTGACTTATCCAAGATTTCATAAGTGATTTGTGACAAAGCCAAGATTAAACTTAATAAATGTGTGTGTGAGTGAACTGTTAAATCTTTCAAATGTCTACTTATGTGCCAAGCATTCCTCTTTCCCATTTATTTATATTTCATTTTTTTGAGTGTGGGTTATAAATATTCAAGTTTTTGATATGTATTTCAAGGTGATACTTTAATTTAAATGTATATATGTAACAGTTTTTTTGAACAGTGATAAATTCATTTCCTTGGTTATAGATGTTTTATAGTAAGAGAGGAAATACTTTAAGACTATCGGAAAACTAATTTACATTTTCCAGATTCAATGCATGTCTATTTCTCACTCTATTGTGATTCCAGTTGCTTTCTTTCAAGTTCTCACAATATCATTACCTCTCCTTGTTTCAGAAAATCTTCATTACTAATTATTTATTATTTAGAGTCAAAGACCTTAGTAGTAATTCATGCCAGAATATATATGGTACTTGGTCAGTAACTTTCACTGACCAAGAAACCAAGATGTTACTCTCTCCTTTATAGTAAGTTCTGACTAGTTTAAGATAAGCCATTGTTCGATCTTTGTACTTTAGGTTCTTTCTGGATATGTGTCAGACAATATCTAGGGTCTCTCTTAACTCAGAGATTCCCAAGTGACTTACTTGAATTTGAATACTGAGTTGCAACTTGAATCATTAAAGTTATTCCAAGTGAAAGTATTTATAATAGGTGGTTTCTTGTGTACTGTGATTTCACCCATGTTAAATAAACAACTAAAACCAACAAGAGAATTCTATGTAGTAAATAAGTACAGGGGAATGTTTCAAAGCACTCACAAGTAATTTGGGTGAGATGAGTACAGTTGATTTTATTTTGCTTGTTCTGCATTTCCATTTTTCTTAACATGAACTTTTTTTTAATAAAGAAAAAGTAAAGCTCTTTCATGTAATATATAGTATAAATATATATTACACGTTACCCTTAACAGATTTTCTGACCGATATAATGCTGAAACTGGGGTCATAAAATCTTATTTAACAGTTCCTGTACTTGTGATTAGTATCAAGATTGCCATCAGTATTAGTATATGTCATAATTTGCCATTACTCTTCCCTCTTCTCCCATTGTCTATCTTCAGTTTAAGTATTAGCCAGGATGGAATATCAAAAATGATCAGTTATAAATTAAAATAGAAGCCAGCAGATGGTTTGTGGTAAAATTGTATGCTTTATGCCTTCTTTTGCATTAATGGATTCTTGATGTATCTATATCTTGCCTAATAATTTTCAAATTTGAATAATCTATATAAAACCCTTTCACTTGTTTATTAGGTTTCCATTCTAGTACCATGTGTGGAATAATGACTCAATTTTCCTACTTACTTTGTTAAACCTACATGAGCTCTTCATGTGGGTTGCTTTGACATAACTTAGTTTTCACTTGGAATAAATGCATTTATCATGTGATAAGTACACTTATTTTAGTATCGCATTACAACACACAACTAGGGTGGTATTACTGCGGTTGTAAACATAAAGCCAAATTCAGGCAGAGAAACTCCATGGAACTACCTCATCGTCTAGATGATTCAGAATATGCTTATTGATTTTTAAAAGATAGGTTATTATTAAAGGAACATGCAAATTTTAAATTTCTGAAGGGAACTGAGACACCTGAACCCTCATTATAATAGTGGCACCAGCTTGAGAATTGTTCTCTAATGCTAGGCAGCCAGTGACATTTTTTTAAACATAAACAGTATTATTTTCTAAAGAGATGGGCTTATTTCCTTTGGATGGCCAGGCAAACAGGAGTCTGGAAACAAAAGCAGCTTTGCCTTAATTGCAGTCTTGTGTTAGATTCCACTTAAAAGTTCATTAGAGCTGTGGACATGTGAATTCCCTCGTGTTCACTGCTGCAATGTAGTAAACTATATTTTCAGGATTGGAAACTGGTATTCTTAGAAAAGGAGGCAGTGAAAATAAAGATCATGGGAAAAATGTCTTCTGTGGAAACACTTGAGGTGAGAGCATTCAGACATGTAATAAAAATAGCAAACAAAAAAAAGCAATGAGATGATCCTAATGCGGTTTATGGTAGGAATCTTGAGAATTTAGAAATCCAGTAAGTGGGCTTGACTATTACTTAACAACCAGAGCAACATAGTTCATTGATAATGTACTTGTGGGTTAAGTAGGAAAGTACATAGATACTAATGTTTCGAAACAGAAACCATTATTGGGAGTGAGTTTGACAAGGATAAAGATCTTTGCGTTAGTGTATGTATGTACACTTCAAAGAATAAAAGCCAGGTAGAAAACAAAAAGAAGGTCATGCAAAAAGTAGATTAGCTGTTAAGAGATTTAGAGATTTGGTTGGAAGAAATGAGGAAACTTAAATTCTGCATAAATGATAGTCTAAGGCATGATGTAAGGTTCCAGTTTTAAGCTCTGCTTCTGCTCTTTGTGCCTTGAGACTTTTCTTTTGTAAGATAACAGTTGGCTGTAGTGTCTTTCTTTGGGTGCTTTTGAAAATACAACCAAAGTGTGCATCTAAAGGATTACTTCCTTTTAATTCTAAATAAATGAAAAGATTCTACCTCTAACATAGTTCTGTGATTGTCCTCTTTATCCCCACTGCCCTGACTTAGATCATCATCACCATCACAGAATTGTTAAAACAGTCTCCCACCTCCTGATTTCCCGTGTTCAGCTTCATATCCTTATTTCTGTCAATGTTAGTTTTCTTAAAAGCACACATGATACTATCATTCCTATTTAAAATTCTTCTCTGATTTCTCATTGCCTTTAGGAAATTCACCATTTATGTTAAATATATATCATTGTAGACATACAAAAGTGATCATATTAATATAATTATTAATTGCATCCCTTCATTTTAAAAAAATGTTGTTCTAGTTCGGATAACAAATTATACAGTTACTCATCTTTTCTATCTTTTCAAAAACACCAAGAGACTTAATTCCCTGAGGCATCTAGTCCATAGAACTCATTCTTTCCTAGTTTCTCCAGCTCCTCTACCATTAGGGTGCATATAGTCAGGCAAATGAATGTAAAGACTTTTAAGAGTTTAGTTTGTAGGTAGTTATGTGTAATAGAATAAGTTAAAGATTTCTAATTAGGTTATATTGTGTTTTCATATACCCCTCTTCTCCCTCTTTTGCCCAGTATCTGCTAACTTTTGTTTAAAATTCTTTTAGAACAAGTATTTCCCCTTTATCCCAGTAATAATCTTGTGGGGTCAGCAAAATAACACAGATATTTCTATATATTCTTTTAGAGTAATGAAATTTATAAGTGGCATAGTGAAACAAAATTGATTAGTATCCCAAGGGCCTGATCTCTTTCAGTCAGATTAGGGATATTTAGTATTCTAGTTATATATGTGTGCATTTTCCTATATGTAGCTCTCTTTAAAGAGACTATGCTGAACTTCTTGATCTAATGAAACTATCTTCCTGATTGTTTTCCTGAGAAATCTTAATCATTTCTAACTCTTGCTTGTATCTTTTTTCACACTTAGAATGCTCTTTTTCTCTGTTTACCAAGTATTAACCTTTTCTTAAGACCTCCCTTCTCCCATGAACTGTAATTACTTTGCTATGAGTATTTCACCACATAACTCCTGAAGGACCTACCAAGTCAAAACATGTATTAAAGCAGTTCCCGACTCCCTAATTTCTCTTTCATAATGGTTAAATGACAGTCTTTTCAGTATGACGTAGATATGAATTAACTCAAAATGTTTATTGCTAAGTTTTTGGCATACAGGATAGTTTACTTAATAGTTAAGTGTCTGTAGGATATGTGGTTATCCTACTTGTTAGTTATCCGAGAACATATTGTCCACAAAAATCAGAATTTATATACTTGATTTCTTAGAATACTGTCTACATACTTCAAAGTGAATGATACTAAAATTTCAGATTAGCTAACAAAGTGAGCAGAAATCTGAGTGTAAGATCATTTCAGCTATGAAAGGAATCAGACCAGACTGAATAAATTACATTTATTCTGTTCTGTGCCTAAAACTAAAAGAAATCTTGCTTTACTATTTTTTTTTCAACATATCCTTCAAAATTTGACATTTCCCCCCAAGCCTTTCAACTCAGGGTTTTTCAGAATTTAATAAACTCAGCTGTTCTAATTATAGTTTAACACATTATCAAAAATGCCTTCAGAGGGACCTAGAGCGTGGAGAAAAAAATTGCTGTCAAAGTTTTTTTTTTTCCCCCTCAGCTTCACTTTATCTGCCTTTTCTTATCTCATTGCCTTAACTCATTTTGTTCACATGAAATTTGTGTTGGTTACTTAAATTGCCACTTTTCTGTTTTGTTCTGTTGCTTAAGTAAATCCGTTTTTACATTACTCAAACCTCCTCTGCTCTGAACTTTACTCACACAGTATCACGTCTCATATATATACTATGGTGTCTACTGAACTTTCTACCTACATCTTATTTAATGCTGTAATAATTACATCTTTTCTAATACCCATTTTCCTGTGTACAAACTTCCTCATTTTTCTATTTATAATGGTTATCTCCTATCTCTTTTTGCTAAAAATTATATACATTAAAATCTAGCTACTTGGATGGTTAATCCAAATATAAGAGGAAAAATATTTTTTAAAAAACAGTAAGACATAAGTTTCAAGAACACTTGTGGAAAGCAGTGGATAGGGTTGGGATAGATTAAAAAATCCTATTTTTACCATATCATTTGTTCTTTAAAACACATTTTCTCCTATGTAATTAATACTATACCAGATACCATAAAGGATGCAAAAGAGGTGAAATATATAGTTCTTGTCCTTTGAAAAACTTGCTGATGATAGACTCTGTTAGAGCAAGTATTGAATAATATAATATATAACCATGTACTTAATCAGTTGCTGTAGGTATTCAGAGGTTGTTTCACATGCCATAGGTATTATTAGTTTGTCTCCAAAAAGGATGTTGGAAGGAAAGAGGCAGTCTCCTTAAGGATGATAGTAACAATATTATGAGTGTGCTGTTGAAGGAAGATTTGGATTTGTTTGAGTGTAATTAAGAGAAGGAATTATTGTATCTTCGGAAAATGTCCCATAAAATGAGGAGCTGTGGATGAAATGAAAATATTTCTGTATTCTTAGGGGGGGTCAACCTGACTACAATAGCTCTTTTAAGAACAAAGAAAGATTAAAACAGATAAGTAGATATTTAGTAAATCACTGTTCTTTGTGAGCCTGTAATACTGTCTTAGTGAATGATAACAAAGAGAAAAATTAGATTGTGTAGATAGATCAGTAGATTAGATACTGATTCCAACATGCATATCTAATGTGTCTTTTGTGTAGTAGAACTCAGGAAAACTCAGTAAAGCACTTAATTAATGCACTTGAAATTTATTGAATGCTAGCTATGTCATGGCTAAGGAAATGATTATGTTTCTTATGAATTATGTACAATATCTCAGCACTTAGGTAGACTTAAATCCTCTTTATTAACTTGATTAATTAACATAATTAACTATTCAGCCAATCCATGGCATTATCTTACTTTTAGTCATGTATTTAGATTTACAGATCCCAAGTAATTTTAGATGATTCATAGGTTATTTGAGAGTCAGTATTGGGGTTGCCCTTTATGAATGTTCATGGTTTATCAGTTTTTAACATTGGGTGCTTGTATATTTTGTGTATGACCACAGAATGGTGTCTGTGTTGTACATTATTACAATGAAAACTAGAGCAAAGTAGCTGTTTAGAACAGGCACATTTGTTCTGTTTCCTAGATTAATTATCATTGCCCATAGTCATTTTTATATTGCTCTGGTTAGTTATTTAATACAGTGGAATTGTTGAGTTCTGATGCTGTGATAATCAGCCATAGGTCTTGAATATGATATATGACTGGTTATAAATGGTAATTTCAAACACATAAGGTTCAGTCATAACAGTTCGCTCCAGGTTGTAATTTGATATTTGATGGCAAAATTCGAATTTGATGGCAAAGGTCTTTTCTAGGATATATAAGGGGGACATTACTGCTGTTGTTTTTGAGTTATCCAAATGCAAATTTATTTTTAATAATTCATTAAAGACTCATTTGCATTTGTTCAATACCACAAAGACTTTATTTCTTAAAAAAGAAAAAAAAAGCATTTTTTTTATATTAGCCTCTTCTGTGGTTTAGTATTTGTGATGAGAGTTTGTTTCAATTTAAGAAAATGAGTTGCTGCACAGGTGAGGTAGTATTGGAATACTTAAAGTTCATGTCAGTGTTTTGGTTCTTTACAATTTTTCTTTTCTCTTTGTTTTTTTTTTTCCTTTTGTTTAATCTTTATTTTTAAATTTTTGCTTTGTTCTGTTGCTTTATTTATTTACTTTTGTTTAAAGTTTTTACAGGGGGTGTTTTGAGCTCTTCATGGCCTTGCTGCATACCTGGCTGGCCATATTTAGTCTGCGCACTAATTGTTAGTTGGCCCAGTTGACTCTTACTTTGTGCTCTCAGTTCTTTCAGTCTGGTTTTCTATTTTTGTCCACATGGTTGTGTTTTAGTTTCATGAGAGATTTTTATTCTGATGGGCCGGATTTTAATCCGTGTACTAAATTTTAGTCTGCAGACTAAAAGTAATCCGCGGATTATTTATTTTATAAAATATTTAATTCTCCCACTGGAAACTATCCTAAAAGAATGTTAAATTCTCTTAGAATAGCCAAGGGAATTCACAGCTACTGGTGAGTTCTGGCAATTTTTGTTCTCAATACCTAGACATAATAGACCCTACAACCTCTCAGGTATATTTGGCTCGGTTGTGCCTAGGTGTTGGTGTACATTACTGTACATGTCACCTATAACTGTGACTGTCCCTTAGTTGTATTGCTTATTGTATATATTTTTGTTTAGCTTTTGGTGGGTGAATTGGGCATATTTGCAGATGGAAATGTGTTGAATTTGTAGTGGTCAAAGATACAGGGTTTTGTTTTTTTTTTTCCAGTGAGTTTTTCCAAAAAGGAAAGAACGTTCTATACTTATTTTTCCTAAGTAATGGGTGCAAGGGGATGAGGGGGCAAAGCCCACAATAGAAACAGTACGTTTGTACCCTCACTCCTGAGGTGATATGTCAATTTCCTGAAGAATCCTAAGATAATGAGAATGTCAGCAAATATCTTTTAGCAGGGAAAGTCAATCCAAAATGGAGAATAATCCGCGGTGGCCTGATCCTTTTTAGCTCATATAAATTGGAAATATTTGGCTTGAAATCTATAGTAATACAAATTAAATTTATTACATTCCTCTCATTGCTAATACTTTAGCAAAAAAAATGTTTATACTGTGTAACTGGAATATATTAATAGAGAAAAATTAGCATATTGGGAACTCCTATCTTTAAAAGCAGGCAAATATCACCCCTCCAAGTCATGTCAATGGACTATGATTCCAGGTCGTAGAAGACCAAACACTTTACTTTGGGAACTTTACTTATAGATTTCATTTTGATTTTAACTTTTTTTGGTTTTGTATTTTTTTAATAAACGCACTGGCATTGGAACATAATAAACTAAAATTAAAATGTTTCTTTACTGTGCCTCACCATTGCGCAATCAAACAATTTTTTGCATACACTGTGGTGAAATAATTTTTAAAACTTGGACTTGCTACTGTGGAGACTGATGTTTAAAGTTTATAACTGTATAAACATTTTTTATGTCCCCCCCCCCCAACACCATGGATTTCTTATAACATTGGATATATTTTTCCTTGCTGGACTATTCTCTTTTGGATTGACTTCCCCTGTTTGGATTATTTCACTGCATTATCATCTTTAGGATTCGTCAGGAACAGGACATTTCACCTCAGGAGTGCGGGTATGTACTTAATTTTTTTTTTCCAAAAATTTCAGGGCAGGTCCATATAGAATGAAGGGGAAAACGTTCTTGAAACGCTAAGCAGTTACTCATTCTTAGGATTAATAGTAAAGACAATGTAGGCAGCTGTGACTTCTGTTTTCATACACTGTGTGGTATAAGCTTTGCTTATGCTATATTTAGATTGTTAGTTTCTTAAGTGATTTACTGATATCTAATCTAAAGCTTAAGAATTGTGGGGTTTTTTTAATTATTGTTTTTGCAAAAATAAATATTAATTAAGATCCTCAGAACCAGACATTCTTAGTGCTAAATTTAAATGAGTAAGGAATGAATTGGCAGCAGAAAATTCTTTATTAAAAGCCAAATATCAGTTACTGCTTTCCTTTTCTTTAGACAGAGATAATTCAGAAGAGTTATTTTCTGGTTTGTTCTGTAATTTTTTCAAATTTCCTGCTAGCACACCCTGTATAATGGTCAGATGTATGAACTTCAGGAAATACTGGGTTTTGAACCCATGTGATTTTCATTTAACCTTTACAGAATACTGAACCCCAAGACTTTTCTCATCAGGCATTTGTCAGAGGATTGAAAATGATAACAGATAATTTTTTGAAATGCATATATATTGTCTTGATTTTTTTTTTATATTGTCTTGATTTTAACGCAGGTTTTTCTATATTGTTTTTAAACTCTTTGATTTCATGAGTTAGGGTCTCCTGACAAAATATGTTAATATATACCTTAGTACCAACAAGATGGTTACCTATAGCTGTTTTTTTTAATAATCAGATATACACTTGTATAACATGAATTCTTTCAATTTCAAATATACTCACTGTCCAGCTACCCTACGGTTGAATGTTATCAGAAGATATTTATTTCTACTTTTGTTGGTACTTCTGCTTCCACTGAATATGCTCCCATTTTGGTGCAAAAGCATTTTTGATTAAACTCACAAAATAAGTCCATGTGCTGTTAAATAAATGAACTTTCCTCCAATATAGAATATGTCCGTAATGCTTAAACTTTAAAAAAAATTTTTTTTTTTTTCAATTTTCCTCCTGATTTTTTTGGTTTTTCACATTTTGAGTTTGATTATGGACCTGTCTGGGGAGTGATAGAGGAGAAAGTGACCAAGAAACAGTGAAAGATCTAAACATTTCAAATAATATAATACTTTAAAGGTTTCCTTGACTTGAGGCAAGTCAGATTATTCAAAAGCAGTGTTGTTTTGGGGGCTTTTGGAGCCTTACAGAGGTTTTAAGATCCTACTTAATTTCTGAATTTCCATGGAAAATATCGGTACTAATAATAAACTATATAAATATGAAAGGAAAAAGTGTAGAAAGTACTCACTCTAGAAAGTACTCTCATAGTCTCTTAAAATGTAATGAACTCTATAATGGTAACTAGGTTCCCTAACTTTGGCCAAACTGAGTAACCAGATGTTACATTAACCATTCTTATTAGGAAATCTTAGCCTCCCAGACTCTCCTGCTTTGTCACAATCTGTATGTCCTTTTTTCGCTTGTGGGTCTGTTTTCCCGTCCATTTATACATGTCTGCTTCTCTCTATGTATATGTCCACTTCTGCACCTTCTATTTTAATCTAAGGTATTCCTATCAAAAAATACATTTTCTTTTAAAGTGTCAGAGGCTTTCTATCTATCTGCTTATGTTTATTTCTGTCTCCACCCTTCTGCTTTTATTTTGTAATTGTTCATAACTTAGAATAAAATATAATTTCATAAGTTTGTGTATTGGCTAGGGGTTTTAAGACACAGATGTGTACAAAAATTTCTATTCCTTTAAGTAAATTAATTTGTTTTACTTAAGTATAGCTTTCAGTGGAGTTTTTCTATGAGCTAATAATGGCTCCTAATGAAAGCACATTTCTCTCTCCTGATTAGAAGTCTAGAATATCCATTCAAATAAATGTAATTGGCCATGTTCATGATAACAGCTACTTGAGAAAGTAATTTTGGACATTTTGTCAAATTCTGAGTATTACAAAATTTCTTCAAATGATGACAGGCTCAGTTTCTTGAAGAGATAACTGCAAATCACTAACATTTATAGACCTAGATGAAATAACTTTCTTCCATTTTAAAAAGATATTAGTGCTAATTTGAACAGTGCCATTATCAACAATTGCACAAATCACACAAGAGGCAACATTTGATTGCCAGAGAAGTAAAAGATCTTTAATTTTTTAATATATTTTAATTATGATCTCCAGAATCCAGCCTTTTCATGTATGTACTTGATTATACTGCCTTATGATTTGCATATGTGGATTTTCTTCCCATTTCCCCTAGTTTTTTCTCTGAGATTTTTCCTATATAGTCTTTAACTTCACCCCAGTATGGTGAATCATACGCAGTTAACACTTTTTATTCTAGACGGCTCCTTTCTCATATGCGACCATGTTTTTATACATGGTGGGAATTAACTGAGTACTCAGAAGATACTTTGCTAAGTTCTTAAAATGAGACATTGATTGTTCTTTTCCCTTTTTTATAATGCAGGTCTTCAGACCCCGAACTCCACCAGAAGCAATTGCACTGTGTAGCCGTCTCCTGGAATATACACCAACTGCCCGATTGACACCATTGGAAGCTTGTGCACATTCATTTTTTGATGAATTACGGGACCCAAATGTCAAACTACCTAATGGGCGAGACACACCTGCACTCTTCAACTTCACCACTCAAGGTAATTCCAGACACAGCTCTCGTACTTTCTGGGAAAACTACATATGGCTGTAAAAGTGATACTCTGTTAACTAAAATCTGTGGAGGTCAAATGTGAGCCTATAAATCTTTATGCAGTAGAAAGTATCCTTTCTAACCTCTTAATTAGGCAACTACTTAAAGTGTTTTGAACAAAGCAGTAGCAAATGAAATCATTCAATTAGGCATAGTGTCTATAATTTTAATAAATATTGGCACATGAGTCATTAGTAAAGATTTTGTTGAGTATGGTTTAATACTATGAAACTAATGTGCAATTTAACTTTGAGTTTTTTATTTGGAACTTAGAATATTAGCATTTCTTGCTTTCCAAGGATTTATATCAAGTTTCTAAAACTTGGAAATAAATCTGACTATATTTGTGTAAATTCAGATATTTTACAAATGGGGAGAACAAATCCGTTCTATGAACTCTATAACTGCTTCTAAGGCCATCTTAAAAAGTAAGGAATAGACAGATTTTTTCTCCAGTCTAGAAAGTTGAAGATAGTAGGAAAAAGTCAGGTAACAGCATACATTTAGGCTTACTATGAAGACTCCAGTCTCTGACTCACATAAAAATGGAATAACATTACTGATGAATCAGTGAAGAAGTTTTTGATTGTTTAATAGTGGAACAAGTTGTTTTCAACATACTGATGTCTGTACCTGGAAATGTTCAGGAGAAATTTGGGTGATGTCTCGTTGTAGTTAAAATTACTCCCATTTGGTGGAAGGTTAAACCTAGTTACTCTTCTCTTCCACAACAGTCTATCATAGTTTTAGATTGCTTGAGAAAATAAATTTTATTTTTATTTCCTACTGCTTTAGTTTTAATCAAGGAGGATACGTACAGGTTGAAGTAAAATACAGAGAAAATTAAAATCACTATACCAGTTCAGTCACTTTTAGTATTCAAATATCACTCTATAGCATTTTTATGGTGCAGCTCTTCTCAGTCATTTTCTAATACCTTTATTAATAATCCTTGAATATAGTGACCCTGTGGTTTCCCAATTAAGAAGTTTCTAAGAGAGATTTTTGGTTAACTCAAATGTATTTAAAATTATTTTATAAAGTTAATATTAATTTAGAAGTTTTACTTTTTTACCTCTCAAATTTCATAAAACAACTGTATTGAAACTTTATACACATATTTTTTGTCTTTGTAAATCACTAATGAGCTATTTTGGGACCATCTATCATTATTTTGTAGGTTATAGCACTTAAAATTTCGATTTTTTTTTTTTAAGATTTATTTATTTATGCATACAAGCACTGGGGTACAGGCCAGAGGTGTAGGGGGGTGAGAGGATTCACCACAGAGAGCGGGGAG
>JAGFMF010011454.1:653996-703679 GCA_019455555.1 Galemys pyrenaicus | reverse complement strand
AGGAGAGGTCTGCCACACCATGTGGGTCCCCGCCCTGGCCGGCAGCAGGGATCGAACTCGTGCTGCAGTGGCTGCGATTTGCTTCGTAGTGCGTTGCTTGACCCACTGCGCCACCAGGGGAGGCCCAAAATTTCGATTTGAAGAATGTTTTGAATTTCTGTGAGACCACCATTGGGAATAGTGTACCCATTTATATGTGTTTTTTACTATTGTACTGTAGGCATATGTTTACTATCTGTATGATATAATATTTACTGGAATGCTTTTTAAAATTAGTGATCTCTAAAAGGCTATTGTATACAGTGATGCCTAGCTCACAGCTGAAAACTAGGCATCAGAAACTAAGTTAATATTAAGTGGTTTTGCCTCTTTTTTAATCCTTTCTGTCGGAAAACCTTGAAGTTTCCCAGACTAGCATTGATAAAGAGTATTTTCACATTGTCTTCTTTGAGGACTTAGTGTTACAAAAATATATATATGTGTATGTGGGCACACACTAAATGTGTCGACTGAGATACTACCTAAGCCTTTTATTTGGATCAAGTTTAGAAATTCAGGATTCAGTTTCATGATTCATATGTACCATTTTTAAAGTAATTATATTGATTCTTTAGTAATTGGATAATTTTCATTATTACCCAGGAAGATAAAATTCAAAACCTGTTATATTTGATATTTTATGAAATTCTAAATAATAAAACAAAATTCACATAAGATGAACTTTTTTAATGATAATGTTTTTTTTTAAATAGCAGTGGTTTACAACATTGTGTGTAATTTGGGAGTGAGGTTTATACTTCTTAAGATGAATGCTACAACACTACGTCCACTCCCAAAGCACCCATAGTCCCCGCCATAGTTCATTTGTCCCCCTCCCTTTGCTTCCCTTTCTACACCCTTGCCCTCTGGTAGCTTCAGTTCTACAATCAGATTTCAAGGATTTAATTTGATTTAGTTTTGTTAAGATGAACTATTTTAAAGCAAACAAATCAGTATATTAAGTGTTTTGCAACTACCACCACTGTCAAGTTCCAAAACATTTTTATTAATCCTAAAGAAAACTTAATACTTTCAGCTGTCAGTCTACAGTAACTACTTCTCTGGTCCCGGCAACCACCAATTTGCTTTCTACCTTTATGCATTTTTACCTTTTCTGAATGTGGCCTTTTGTATCTGTCCTCTTTCACTTAGCATCATGTTTTCAAGGTTCATCCATGTTTTTTCACATATCAGTACTTCATTTCATTTTATGGCTGAATAATAATCTACTGTAATATGTGTTTTAATCAGACTGGGCTGCTAATTCAAAATACTGTAGACTGAGTGCTTAAATAGCAAATGTTTATTTTTTCATAGTTCTGGAGGCTGGGAATTGCAAGATCAAGGTGCTACACATTCATGTATCTAGTGAAATACTCCTCTTGGTTTTTGCAGCTCACCTTCTTCTTACTATATCCTCACATAGTGAGGAGAGATCACATCTGTGTTTCTACCCTCATGACTTAATTACCTTCCAAAGGCCCTACCTCCAAATACAATCACATTGGACACTAAGGTTTCAGCATATAAATTGGGGGGGGGGGGCAACACAAATACTCATTAGATAGTAAATGGGTATATTGCTTTTTAAAAATCTGTTCAGCTATTGATGGACATTTGGTTTTTATTCAGTCTTTTGGCTGTTATGAATAGTGCTTCTCTGACCTGTTGTTATAAGTATCTGTTTGAATTTTGTTTTTCTATTCTTTTTTAGCTGCCTAAGTATTTTTCACAATGACTTGCACATTTTACGTTATTACCAGCAGTGTACAAAGGTTCCAGTTTCTCTGTATCCTCACCAATACTTAATGTCTTTTTTTAAATTTTATCAACAACCAGTAAGCATGAAGTAACAAATAATTGTGGTCCTTAAATTTAACTGTAATGTATCTGGAATTGGTAAATACTATTTACCTATTCTCTAATCATTTATATTCATAAGAAATATAAACATGAAAATAAATTGGCTTAAACTTTAGAGTATAGTCATAAAAATATTGGAAGGATTTTTGGTCTGTGAATAGTTTTCATACCTTAAATAGAATCAACCAATGAAACCCCAAAGTTATTAGTATACTTCTGCTTTGACACTGGCCTTAGTAAAGGTTCAATTTAAAGGTAAACAAATTATTTATTTAAAATTTTATAAATACGTAGTAATTACCTAAACATTTGAAAATATTTTTATTTTTGATATTTTAAATTGTTTCATTTGTCAAGGATATCAAACATAAATAGGGCTCTGTATATTCTGAATGCATATGACTACTGATTTGAACAGTATGTTTATATTTGATTTGGATGTGTATGTAGACAGCAGTATATACTCTGTAGCAATCAAAGTATTTATGTTATTCTGGTGGCTGTTGGTGAAAAAGATGTTCATGAGTCTATCTATTTAAATAGGCTATAGATGTATGCTTGAAATAATTTTTCATAAAACTAAATATTAAATTCAAAATGCCATTATTTTGAGACAATACCTTTTTTAAGTGTTAAAATGCACTCACTTTGTTAGCAGCCATTCTAAAACTGAACTGTGATCAGATAGTAGTACTTTGTAGATCACTATTATACTTGAACAGTTTTTCTAAATAGGGACATAGTATTTATTAATTCATGCAACCAGCATTTGCTTGACATTCCAGTATTTGTTTGGCATTTCTGGTGTTGTCCTCTGTAGTCATTGTCTACAACAAAGTTTATTCACTTTGATAGCTCAGATATGGACTACATCTTTATTTGTAGTATCTTAGTACATCTTAAGTATATTTAAGAGTATTGTTTGTCTTGCGTCTGCTTTGCTGCTAACATACTTAAAATTATATCAGACACTGGGACACCTCAATCCTGAATATTTACTAAGAGTGTCTCTAATAAACAAGGATCTTTTTATGTATAACTATTTAATAAGGTGAATGATGAGACCCTAATATTACTTAATATAATACACAGCCCATATTCAAAATTGCCCAGATAGAAACCAGTTCTTTTATCTTTTCCCTCCACCAAACCTCCTGTGCCTGTACCACATCTACCTCTTTCCCCAAAGTTTTAGTTGAGGTAACTGGAGTACTATTGACAATGTTGACTGTATTTGAGAGTTTAGGATCTGAATTCTCATTCACTTGTGAAGATATTTTCACTGACGTTCTTTGGTCCACTCTGCTGCTTTGGTCATACTTCTCCAAAGGCTGTGGAATGATATGGAAAAATTGCAAGCTAATAGCGTGATTTAAAAATTACAAGCTAATAGTGTGATGTAGTTGGCACAGGTACACTTCCAAGAAGACCAGAACTTAGTGATATCTAATATATAACTAAGACAATAAAGATGCGCAGTGTTGTTTATGAAAGGAATAAGTCTACTAGTTGTAGACTTTGATCAAGTCACTATCGTTCCCTTTTTACGTATAAAAAGACAAGGTGGTTGTAGTAAAGAATATTCAAGGATAGTTCCAGCATCAAAATTCTGACTATAAAAATGAATAACCTCTAGAAAGCTAAAACCAGAACACAGTAGAGTGGAATTCATGAAATCATGATATAAATGAAGAAAATAAAAAATAGACCATGTCTGATTCCCTCAGAATGCAAAATATTGGAAGTATTATTTTTAAATGCCCCAAAAGGTTGTTTTTAGATGGATAAAAGAACTCATAGTAAAGCCACATGTGTTACACTTCATCAGGAACAAAGTTCTGATGCTAAGAATTTCAGGTTATTAAAACATATTCTTTCTAATCACTAGAACTTTTAAGTACTGGCATTTTGGCTAGGTAACTTCTAAAATTTATCCCTACTATAGGCCACCCTAGTGGCCTAGGGGTTAATAAGTCTCAGCACTATCAACCATGTGGCTTGAGTTCAATCCACAGTCAGGCAGCTAACTCATATATGATGCAGCAGACCTCTCCTGTTCCGTTTACTGTTCCCCTTAGCAATGTATTTCAGTAGATCCACCTGTTTGCTCCCCACTCTGTCTCTGGTGACTTCCCCCTTCCCCCGTACCTCTGACCTACACACCAGTCTTCTATGCATAAATAAGTAAATCTTTAAAAAATAATAAAATGCAACATCCCTAGTATGAATGCATTCAGGCATTTTTGGATGATGAGTGTCCATTGAGTTGCTCCTTCTTTCAAGGCAAGTCATGGATTTGTGCAGATCTCAGGTAGTCCTCACACATAAGATCACCAATATTGTGAAGCACAAAAGATAGCCTTGTAATTTGTTTACTCTTTGATCTTCTAATTAGCATTTGTTTAATTTTCTAAAAGAATATTGAACATGTAGTCAGCATTTGGAACTGTGTCGGGGATTTCCTAAGCTCTTGAAAATTGTTAGGAGAAGAGAGAAACAGTTATGATGGAGTTTACTTAGCTAAAACAATACATCCAAAATGCAACTTTAGAATTCAGTAATGTGTGAGAATGAGGTGCACCACAGTGTTATATTTGGAGGAGTAGAAAATTTAGATTAAGGGAAACTTCAGGTTTTGCCAACTAAATCTAGGTTTTATTTTGTTTTACTATTCTAAAAGATTTTTTTATCAGGCATTTGGTGTGATTGAGTCTGTTCAGTTTGTGTGTTTGTGGGGATTTTTTGTCTGTAATTCCCAGTACAAACTAATGTAGCAAAATTTGATTAAATTAATTTAATTACTTTTTGGTTGATTGAGACTTATCTTGGTTTATTGATACCTAAATTTTGCATTAAAATGTTTGGTTATGTAGCACAGTGATTCATGTATCATCAAAACATTATTTTTAATGTTTTTCTGATTAAACTACTATATAATTTTTTGATGTGTTGCAATTATTTATGAAGCATTTACTTCTCTGAAAATCTTCTAGAACCTTTGCCAGGTTTCTTGAACCACATCTTTGTATTATCTCCCAACTCTAAAATCTAACACATATATTGAGTAAATATTAGCTGACTTTTCTTTTTTTAGCATTTTAAAATGACAGGTTTATTAGGAAAAGGAGGAAGAAAAGAGGTACCTGAATAGTCACAGGTGAACAGGATTGCTGCTAGCCTACTTCTCATTTTCAGTCTCTTTTACGTTCTCTCTGCCTTCAAAGTACATACACTCCCTGATCCTGAATTTATTGCTTTGCTATTTTTTTAAAAGATTTATTTATTTATGTATACAAGCACTGGGGTACAGGCCAGAAGTGTGGGGGGGTGAGAGGATTCACCACAGACAGAGCGGGGAGCAGAACAGGCAGATCAACGGAAGTACACTGCTGAGGGGAGTAGCAGGAGAGGTCTACTGCACCATGTGGGTCCCCTCCCTCACTGGCAGCAGGGATCGAACTCATGCTGTAGTGGCTGAGGTTTGCTTCCTAGTGCGTTGCTTAACCCACTGCACCACCAGGGAGGCCCTGCTTTGCTATTTTTGTCCCCCAAAATGCCATCATTTTCTGCATTCTTTCACTCTGGTTTGTGTCTACACACACTGCCTCAATTTCCTTACTACTCATCGACATGGATAGATTGGGAGTAATTTGTGGTTGTTGTGAGCAAAAACAATCACATCCAATTTGGATTAGTTTTGAGAGCCCCATAGAAGAACTCAGTCTGTCCCCACAAAAAGGACAGACGTATAGAGAATGGGACTATGCAAGAGTACAGGAGGCTTCCTTATTCACATAGGCAAAAGCTGTGACAGTTAATGAGTTTTCTGAAATAGAGAAAGCTAATCAGTGGGGAACAAGGGACTTAAGAAATACCTACAATTAAGGAAGAAAAGGAGGATAATGGGGTGTCACATGGTTTGAGGGATAAGTAGAACCTATAAATGGCTGCCTAGTTTAGATTTCCTTAGCATTTAGGACGTTTCATTCAAAAAAGTTCATATTCTATGGGGGTTACACCTAAAATTTTTTAGAAAGCAAACATTGTTAAAAAAAAATAATTAAAAAAAGTTCACAAACCCATTTCCCTCCCATCCAAGGCTACTCATTGGCAACCTAGTCTTTTGACTTGTTTTAGACTTTTCTTATCTTTCTCTGTGTCTTTAGATGTGGTGGAGCCACCAAAAACCCCATAGTTTCTCCTTTGTTCACTTTCTTCATTTCCCCCCTATTTTCTCTTCATTAATTAATCCTATCTAATACCTAGAGGGAAAAGAGAATTGCTTTTTTCAAGTCCTGTACCTGTGCGTATGCCTCCCCTTTTGCTCCCTTCCCTTCCTCTCCTCCCCTCCCCACCCCCACACACAAACACTTAGAATAAGGCACAGAATCACCATGGCTCTACAACCAAGCGTGCAGTTACATAGAAATATAGGTAATCTAGTGAAAGAGACTAAATTAATGGGAGATAATGAATAGAAGGGGCTGTAGGTGACCACAGACCACTGATACTCAATTTATTCTAAATATTGTCTTAAAAGTAGCTTTGTTAAAATGTCTTATTAAAATATGTGATCATCTTTTTCCTTTCTTAGATTTTCTTTCAGATGTTAGGTACTTCGAATTTGAAAGGTCCCCAATCCTGAATTGGTTGACTGCCTTTCTTGCACCTTGTTTGTACAGTTGTCCTATTTTCTGTTTCTGCTGCTCAATGACAGTTATCTTTTTCCTCTCTATCCTGAGATCTAACACAGTTTCATGCTCAGTATTATTAGGTGGATGGGTGTGTGTGTGGGTGGGGGGAGATGGATTTTTTGTTTGTACAAGAGCTGGGGTACAGGTCAGAGTAGAGGAGGTGAGAGGATTCACCAGGGACAGAGTGGGGAGCAGAACAGGCAGAAATACACTGCTGAGGGAAGCAGTGGGCAAGGCAGGAGAGGTCTGCTGCGCCATGTGGGTCCTCTCCCTGTCCGGGGATCGAACTCGCGCTTCTGTGCTGTGGATGCTTCACAGTGCGGCCCTCAACCCACTATGCCACCAGGGAGGCCTGGTAGATGGATTTTAAAGAAGCCTTTTGATTTAAGCATATTTTTAATCTTAATTGGGATGGTTATCTGTCTGATGTTTAGGTTAATGAAGTAATTACTACCATATCCTGCATTAACTTTTATTCCCAGAACCATAAGACATCAGCCATGGCAATTACTTGGAATTCACTTGCCTTCTTTGATTAAGATTCTGAATTAAAGTTGGTCTAACTTAAAGTAAAACAACATAGGATTTTCCTGTTGCTCAGTGGGAACCAAAACAGCCACTACAGCTGATTATGAAGAAACAGCAGGGCCTCCCTGGTGGTGCAGTGGGTTAAGCAACGCACTATGAAGCAAACCGCAGCCATTGCAGCACGAGTTCGATCCATGCTGCCAGCCAGGGAGAGGACCTACATGGTGAGGCAGACCTCTCCTGCCTCGCCCTCTGCTGCCCTTGGCAGTGTGTTTCAGTCAGTCTGCCTGTTCTGCTCCTCATTCTGTTTGGTGGTTCCTCTCACCTCCCGAGACTCTGGCTTGTACCCCAGCTCTTGTATGCATAAATAAATAAATCTTTAAAAAAAAAAAAAGAAACAGCATATTTTCTAACCTGATCATTAAAGCAGTGTTTTTCCAACTGTATTTTCAGGAAAAACTATTATTTGACTAGCTGGCCTATAAATCTCCTCATTGAAGGGGAAGGGGTAATAAAAATGCTCTCCCTTTTAAGCTTTTCCTCTCATTCTTTTTTCATAAATCTATTGTCAACTTGTCTCTTTTTGCCAAAATCTAATGTCATTTACTATTTAGTGTAAGATTTAGATATTTAGGTACCAACTTGAATAAATATTGCCAGGAACTCTGCATCAAAAAACACTTTATAAGCTACAGCATTAAAACCATGTTTATCTTAGCTAGGACCAGAGGGAAGGAGAAGTGCAGAGTGACTGCTTAACAATTTCCGTTGAAGGTGATGAAATGTTTTGTAACTAGACACTGGTGGTGGTTGTACAGTATTGTGAATGTACAGTATACACTTTTAAATGGCTAACTTTATGTTATGTGAATTCTGTTTAATATCATAAAACCACTATATCCTGACTAGTTTATTCTGTGCCATATCTGAATTTTCAAAATGTATACTATAGTATACTCGGTATACTATATAGACTATATATACCGAGTATACGATAGTATACATTATCTATAGACTATATAGTATATGTAGTATACTCAGTATAATATCTTCCTATAGCTATATGTAGACTATATATATAGTGTACTCAGAGGATAATATCTTCCTGTAGCTAGTATTGTCATAAAATTATTCTTTATAAATTGTGATACTTAGAGCATGAAAATGAACACTCATAGGTTAAATGCTGGAATATCAAGAATAAACCAGGTTTATCCCAGGCAAAGGGGGAAACATTCTTATTGCCTAAAGTTAACACCAGATGTTTACATGTACAAGCTCACTACCTCTCCTGCAATCTGTCTATATCATTAGATCCAGTATCTTCTCTAAAGGGTTTCTCAGAACTCATATAACAGAATTTGATTCCTTAAAGAAAACCAATCTGTATGCAGGTGATACAAACTTTCCCCATGGAGTTAAAAAGACATATTTCAAACTTTAAAAAGTAAAATCCTTACTGAATGAAAAAGCAGATTAGAATTGAATAAAGACTTTTTTTTAAGCAATGAAACTTTTAAATCAGTGTTTATTAAGTCCTGTTTTCTCTGGTATTTGAGTAGATCTTATCAGTCACTGACTCAAACACTTGGCTAGGTTGGTCTGTGCATGTGATCATGTATGCATACACACAGGCTACAATATTTTATTTTTCTATGATGCTGTCAACCTCAATTTTTGTAAGTCAAATACTATCAGAGTAGTATGGGGTAAACTAATATATTTAAGTTAATGAAAGGTGGAAATTTATTAATATGCTTACTTTCAAATTCCTGACCAACATTTCTCTCCCAGATTTCTTTCAAACATAACCCTAATTTTTAAAAGATAGTGCTTTTGTATCAGAACGTTTCTGTGGGCTTTCTGTGACTTGGTTACTAAGCTCATTGGTTTTTCAGTTGTGGATTCATTATATATATTTATATATACATATATTTTAAAGATTTATTTCTGCATACAAGAACTGGGAGACAGGCCAGAGGTGTGGAGAGGATTCACCAGAGATAGAGTAGGGAGCAGGACAGGCAGATCTACTGAAATACACTGCTGAGGGGAAGCAGTGGGCAAGGCAGGAGAGGTCTGCTGCACCATGTGGATCTCCTCCCTGGCAGGGGAATTGAGGCTGCATCCGTTTCATAAGTGCAGTGCTTAACCCCTTGCGCCACTAAGGAGGCCCCCTGTTCTTTTTTTTTTTTTTTTTTTCCATTAAACCAGTGTCTTAATGCAGTATCTTCTATTTATCATTAACATAAAATAGTGTTACCCTCAAAAAAATGTAGACTCTAATATGTGTCTTAACTGTTTCTCTAGAATTGTCAAGTAATCCACCTTTAGCTACCATCCTTATCCCTCCTCATGCGAGGATTCAAGCAGCTGCTTCAACCCCTACAAATGCCACAGCAGCCTCAGGTAAGAACACAAAAGTCTCTTCTATTAAAAAACACTGTTTTAAGTCATGATTTACCTTATTTCATCTGATGGATGTGAACATTGTATACTTTCCAAGTATCAAAAACACAACACAACCAAATAAATATGAATAAAATGTTACTTCCAAAAAGCACAGAAGACCTCATAGTTTTAAGATGTAAATATCTTATTATAATATTACATTGTATTACCTTAGCGTTAGTTTAAAAGTCATACTTTCCATATAATTTCTTGATCAGTATTTATCAAATGAGGTAGCAGAAAGCAGTGTGTACAAGTGTAATGTTATTGAAAATAACTCATTTTAGGTCTAGTACCCTGAATGTAAATTATATTAATATACTGGATAGGTAAATTTTTAAAAAACATAAAATACAGATTGGTGTAATTTAATCATTTGAAAAGTTTGAAACTGGGAAGCAGATACATTGAAGATTTATATCTGAATATCACTAAAACTCCTCTATCCATAAAAAAATTTTAAACACTGTGTACAATCTCCCAAATTAATGCTGGGTATACTGCTGACCCATAGCCAGCTAATGGTGGGCCCTGAGTCAGTGAGTATCACTGTCATTATCAGTGTTCTGAAAATATTCAACCCTTGAGTGAATTGAAGGTCTTCCAAGAATGACCTTATGCTGTATACAATGAATTTATAAATTTATTAGTTAGCACAGTCAGGCTCCAAATTTGATACCCTTTTATTCCCCCTACAAAAATTTGATGTTAAAAGCTAACTTCATTTTCATTAAATCATCTGTTAAACTCATTGAACTGAGTTAAATCAGACCTTTTTTTGCTTAAGAGCATTTATGTTGCAGGAGATAAAAGTTTTCGTTACTAGTTCCTATGATTCGCCAGTAAGGTCAAAATCCATTTCTTTTTGTCTGACAGAGTTCTTTGTTACTGTCTATATTTTTTAGAACATTGCTAATAAAGATTAAAAACATAACATTCTAGTCCGTGTCCTGCCTTTGTTCCATAAAGTCTGGAAAGAAAGGTATATTTTATAGTTTTGGTTCCATTAGCACATGCTATCTTGAGAAATTTGAACTTTGTTTAGTGTCTTACGAAGTTTCTCAATCTGTAAAATGAGCAGCATTGCTCCCTTATTATAAAAATAAAACATGTACTGAAATGTATTTTAAACTTTTAATGTAATAAATTTACTTTAAAACTATGATTAGAACAAAGAATTGTTGAGATGACATATTAAGAAATATTAAGAAATCAGTTGATTGAGGTTTGATTACAGTGGTTATTCAAAACATGAAATAGGTCTAAACCCTGAACTAAAGCATTTATTTGTTGAGCCATTTTCTATAAGTATTATTAGAATTGCTTGAGACTGAATAAAAATGTAAATTACTGATTTGTAAATTTTTGGTAATTTTAAATGATTTTCTTAACCTGAGATTCTGAACTAGTTAATGGTTACAGCTAGTTTTTGGGCAGATTGCCTAGCAGGAGTCCAGTGTAACCTGGTTTTTCTGTTGCATTGATTTATCAGTAGCCAAAAAATATTTCATTGTTTTAGATATACACACAAGCATACACATACATATCTTTATAACTGTTGAAATCAGACTTCAATATAAATGCAGAAACTTGATGTTGTACTTCAATCCTGAGAGTTTATTTTAAAGTTGAAATAATTCTGAGTATAAGGAGGTTAATAAAGGAATAATAGACTGAGATCCTGGCTCTGAGCTTCTGAGTATTTACAGTAAATAAGAAATGTTATCTGTTAAAAATCTCCCATTGATTTAGATAAAAGCAAAGTGTTTCTGGCCTTGCTGTTTGAAAAGCATTTCTCCCTTAGGACCTGAAATTATGTACTCTAAAAAGATATAGGATATGTGAAGTTCATATCACTATTCCATCAGTAGATGTGATAGTTTCATATGGATTAAAATTGCCATTTCATGTCAGCGAGAGTTATAATATCATAGTATAGTTAAAGGAAAAGTTTTCTTTAGGACCTCAATAGTGAGAGCTAGGTATGCTACCAAACATATTTTCGAAATACTGTTATACAGATTAAGTGAATAACTGTATGACCTTAACAGTTACGTATATTTAAATAAATACATATGGATGTGTTTGTAATAAGAATTTGGCAGTTTGAGTTATAATCTTTAGTAAGACATTAAAATACATATGCTCTCTATTATCTCTCTTAGTTTAAACTTTCCTTATCTACAAAACAGGAAGAATAAATCCAATCAACGTAAAGTTGTAAGAAATAAGATATAAAGTATAGAAAGTGTTTTGCATTTTGCCTAGTTGCCTGGTAGGCCTTCCTGAAGGAAGGAAGCTTGCCTGAAGGAAGGGAGCTGCTGTAATATTTTTACTATTGTTACTGCCAAGTAAGGCCAGCCCAGACATATTAAAAGCCAGTTATGTGGAAGGCAGGGTTGACATTCATCCGCTTATGAAAAACTGATCTATGACTTTGCTCACCTGGATAAATGGACACCTATCTTTCTAGTGAGGGAATGCCTGCAGACTCAGCTTGAGTTTTTTTCACAAGACATTTCTGGGTGTGCTTCAGGATACAAAGAATGAACCATTACTCTACAAAGTTCCAGACCCTAAAGATTTGATTCTGAAAATTTTCAGATCTAAAATTTTCAAAATTAGAATTTCTAATCCCCTATGCTATGGTTGAAGCTATAGCACCACAAAATAATATCCTAGCATGGCCTTGGATGAACTGATTGTAATATGTACCTCTTAAGTTGCTAAATAATTAACTTATTTAATATAAGTTAAATTAATGGAGTCTATATATCAAAACAGTTTAGAACTGGGATCACTTTTGGGTCTCCCATGATGGCCTAGGGTTAAGTCTCAGCGCTGTCACCGCTATATCCTGAATTTAATCCCTGGCCAAGGAATTAACCCCACATATGGCACAGCAGACTTCTCTTGTCTCGCCTGCTGCTCCCTTTAGCAGTGTATTTCAGTAAATCCTAAATCCACCTGCTCTGTTCCCCACGCTGTGTCTAGTGAATTATCTCACCACCCCCTCCCCCCCACACACACACTTCTGGCCTATATCCAGTTCTACACACACACACCACACACACAAACACAAAAAATTGGGGCAACTTTTAGTTAAGACAAAACCATAGCAACAAGAAGTAGAATATCTATTTTCACTAGTCTGAGAATGTGCCTCTAGTCATCTAAAAATGATTTAGATCACTCAGGTACAAATTCAGAAGAGAAGTATAACCCTAAAATTACATCTGACCTTTTAAAATACCATTCCTGATGCTCAGCACCATTAAAGTTGAGGTTCTTTCAAACATTTTTGTGTTCTGAATAAGATCGTTGAACCCAGAGGCACCTAGATGACTGCTTTTGAAGCTTTTTATGTTGTTTATAGCTGGCTTAAAGAAGAATGGAGTTTTCCAACATCTGTGTTATTCTGAAAGCAAAGCTAACTCCTAAAGTAGATGGGATAAAAGCAGAAGAATGAGGCAGGTTAATGAATATGTCATCAACCATACTCAGTTTTCTACCTTTGGATTTTAGTCAGTTTATCTTGCCTTTCAGACTCTAGATCTTGATAAATTGTAAGTGCATTGTGAACAGACATCTTGATTTATTATCTATATTGTTGCTACTGGAGAAGCAAAGAAAATAGGTCTTTTCTTACCCAGATTATTCCCTAACGTCCATATTGAGATTACTCTGGAAATAATGTAATTAACAATTATTCTATAGCCTTTCAAAAAAAACTTTGACCAGGACAAATACAATATCACAATAACTTACTTTTCTCACCTTCCTTGAAAATAGTAAAGATAGTGCATCTATCAAATTTGATGGTATGAATACCAAGGACTAATAATTTTGTAAATGTTTCAGCTACTCTTGTCTTATTTTTGAAGTTCAGATAGTAAGTGCAGATTACTATTGAGAAAGACTTGTTAAAAAGTATTAGGATGTATAATGAGAGTTTTTTCCCCTCAGAAACATTTACTTTTTTAAAAGAAAAAAACAAACACCCTCCACCCTACATTATACCCCCTTAACCCTTACTCCCACTTACATCCCCAACTCTCAATTCAGTTACCATGTCCAGCAATTTGTTTTTATTTTGTTTTCTTCAAACATTTACATTGTCTCCTTATATTTTATATATAAGTGAAATCATCCAATATTTATCTTTCTTACATTCTTTTAAAGTTGTTTTTAAAATACCTACTTATCTGGGAATTAGTTGATATTGCTGACTGGTGTAAGAAACTCTTGAAATTGTATTACTCTTGAAAATTGAAAAATGTATTACTCTCAGTCCATAAAATGTAATTGTGTGTGTGTGTGTGTGTGTGTGTTCTGATCTTCCTTTTTATCCACCATTCCACTTGGGAGACCATTCACCAAGGCTATCTAAAGTAACCTTAAGAAATAGGTTTACTAATCAAATATGAACCACTTTAGAAATCATTTGGTCTAATAGCAAAGGAGTTCAATATGACATGGTAGGGAATTTAAAGTAGTGACATTTTCTCTCATGTTTTTTGTATATCTGTCTTCTAGGTAGGGTTTTTTCCCACTGCAATAGTTCTATTAAAATATATTTTTAAACTACTAATTTCAGTTCATCTTTCATTATCTACTGAGAACTGGTCATCTCATATTTAAGTATATTAAGTAACTGGAAGCTCATCACTGCAAGTGTCAGTCTGTTAGAAGGTTTTCCCCTTTTTCGACCTGAAATTTATCCCCTATATTCCTTCTACTCAATGACGGGGGTTAATGTAGGGTTAATACAGTCCCAACCCAATTCTACACACTCAATCCTTCATATTTAATAGTGGCTAATATGCCCTCCATACTAAAGATGATTTTTAAATTTCAATCCAAGATACTTTCAAAACTGCTAGGTGTTAGGTTTTCTATGCAATTTTATATCTAGACATCTTTGTAATGGATATATTGCACATTTCATACACACATAAATTTTTTTGCCTGCCATAGAAACTAAAAATATATTAAATTGGACAAGCAGTCCTAGACTGTTTTGCTAATACTGAAATTTCTGATAAAGTAATTTCAAAAGTAAAGTAATGGGATTAGGCAAGGTTTACTTTAGTGATTATTCTGGTCACCTCTAAGTGATTGGTTATTCCTTTTGTTTGCTTAGCTACAGACCTACCTTAAATACTCAGTTATATAATAATGTTATTTTCTAAAAACTCTGTAAGATGCTTAGGTGTTGTCAAGAAAATTTACAGGTATTTTTCCATCAAAAGTATCAAAAATGGAAATTAAACTTTTTTAAGACAGGGAAATAAATAGTACCTATATATTTGTGAACTGAATTTCTGTAATTCATTTTAGAGTTTGTTTAATGAACTGTAGATTCTAGGTTTAAAAGCATTTAGAATGTGTAGCTTGCCCTCACCTTCCTCGGGCTGCATTTTGTTTATTAGGATTTTTGTTATATCCTTTCCAGGTTGAAAACCCTTCTAACAGAAAAGGGAATCATGATAGGAGTTGGACAAGGTCTGTCTTCTCTGTCTTTTTACCTGATCAAGGGGCTTAACTGTTTTTTGATCTTGCTTTGAAAATCTTTTGCTGTTACCATATTTAAGCCAAACCTGGCCTATTAACAGATTTATGTTGTTATTTTCTAGTCTTCCACAAATGTGTGCCCTTCCTAAAGTTATATATTTTTTAAATTTAGAACTTGTCAGAGAAAACTTTTTTGTTTCTGTGGTTCTTCTCCATTTACTTTGAATTTATTTGCAATTGCTTGGTCAGAATTTTTTAATAATTTTCTATTTCTTGTCACTAGCTACAAAATTACACCTGTTCGGTCTCTGACTTTTTGAAATACATTTTGCTGAAGTCATGGTTCTGATTTAGCCAGGACCAGTGATTCCTTTTCCTTGCTACTAAAGTTGTTTTTATCCCAGAAATCCTGTCACCTTCCATATCACCTACCAGTCTTTCTAGTTGGGCACAATTAAACCGAAAATAATTTGTCATCTTTTACTTGTTTCCATTAATTTTGGGAGATGAAATGTTAAATGAGTATATCTAATGCTTTTGTAAAACAAGAGTTACCATCCCTTCATCCCTTCTCAGATACTATTATCCCATATTCCTATGACACTTGTATAGTTTGCATTGGGATATAACCTGTCTAGAGTAGAATCTGCAGTGTATGCAGGTTTTGTCCTTTTCATTTTCTTTTTTTCTTAATCCAAATGTATATGGAATTCCATGAAAGTTTACAGCTTTTTTTTATATAAAGCTTTTTAAAATTATTTTTTCTTTATTAAAAGCATAATATAGGGTTATTCTAAAAGTAAAAATTTCTCATATTACCACTTTCAAAGATAATCAAATGTAACCAGTATATTTTAGACTGTATGTGAATAGACAGGGAAGCATGCTTTTTTAAAAATAGCCTTGGGCCTCCCTGGTGATGCAGTGGGTTAAGCAACACACTATGAAGCAAAACGCAGCCACTGCAGCACAAGTTCGATTCCTGCTGTCGCCAGGGAGGGGACCCACATGGCATGGCAGAATCTCCTGCTGTGCCCGCTGCTCCCCTCAGCAGTGTACTTCTGTTGATCTACCTGTTCTGCTCCTCTCTCTCTGTGGTGAACCTCTCACCCCCCCACCCACACATACCTCTGGCCTGTAACCCAGTGCTTATATGCATAAATAAATAAATCTTTAAAAAAAATAAATAAAATAAAAATAGCCTTATGTTGTTTGGGGAGTAGGAGTATGTGACTATAGTTACTTACTATTCATACTATTCATATAATATTATTAGTACTCTAAGACTACCATAATTTATTTAACTAATTTTATTTAACTAATTCCTATTCTTGGGCATCTCAGTTGCATCCCAGTTTTTAGAAGTTGAATTGCCATATCCAAAGATAGGTAAAATTTTCAGTTTTTTGATGTATGTTGTCAGCTTGCCTTCCAGAAAGCTTGTCCCGGTTTGTTTTGCCCACTGGTAGGGCACACATTTTTCTGTCTCCTCTACCTTGACTCTGGTCAGTCCAGAGTGGGGGCAAGGGGAGCACAGTGAGCAGGTTCACACACGGTATTTTCATGCATTACCAAAGACTGGGTGTCTTATTTAGGTAAAGTGCTATCCCCATTACCTCATCTTGGTTCTGTGTTTGAAATAACAGACTTCCACCCACATATGCCAGTTTGACAAATTCACTGACATCACCTGTTAGAGTTTCAAATTCATTTGAGTATATATTCAAGATTCAAGTTATATTCAAAATTCATACATAAAGTGCTCTCTTCGGCAGCACATATACAAAATTCATACATAAATATATGAATATATGAATCTTATATATATGTATGAATATATAAATACCCACCTAAAGCTAAACTAAGTCATTTTCATCATAATAAATATCACTTTTAGGAAATTGTTTCCTTTTATACAAAAGATGTTTTTGCCTATTAAGTCAAAATTTTTATTTGGAGTTTTTCCCTCTGAAAGAATATAAAATCTTCTTGATTACATTTATGAGCGTCCTATTATTCTTTTTTCCTGAATTAATGTTTTAACTTAAAGGAAAGATAAAAATGTTCTCTGAGTCCCCATTGCATAGTTTCCCACCCTGAATAATAGTAATAACTCTTCATTAAAAATGTGATGCTACAGATCTCACAGCAGCTAAACCTCTCTGCTGCTGGAAATCTTGTTAGCAAACTCTCTAGGTTTGCTGCTGGACGGTTGGCTTACTGGTCTTTGAATCTCTATTCCACTTTTGCAGTGAAATGACTTAAAGCTATATTGATGTATTATGCCACACCTTTTTCTCAGAATAAATAAAAAAAGGGGTGATGATGCTTTGCTAAGGCGGGAACCTCTCCCTCATTATTAAATTTTTCAAAATTGTAGTAAGCATTATAAAATGAAAATCAAGTCTTCCTTACAGAAGATACTTTGATTTTATTAATGTAGATTTTTATTTCAGTTAAAATATAAATATACCTTTTAATTCTCTATGGATAGCTATCTTGTTTGTTCGTGTATCAGTAAACACTAACATCTGAAACATAATTTTGTAGTAGCTTGGAACAGTTTTAATGGAACACCATGCGTTACTATAGATGGTATAAATAACATACTCCAGGCTGCCAATATTTTGTTTTATGAAGGAGTTGACCTGTCATGAGACATTTCTAACTCTTATAAAAAGAGGATAATTAGTGAATAGAAATAAATTAAATGGACTCAGGAGAGCATAAATAAGGAAATAAAGGTTCCCATATACTTTACACTTGATCTTAGCCAAAAGGCCAAGGAGAAATTAGGTTCTCATATACTTTTAAAGTACATATAAAAATATAAAGCAAAAATATTGACTATATCTGAAACATGCTCTTTTACTACCATTCCAATAATAAGTATATTTAAAAAGTAAGCTTTTTGTAGATTTTGAGAATTTGAAATTTCTTTTGGGTAAGTGAGGGAATAAATTTTAATTTTTTATTGACTTCAATTAAATTTAAATGACAGTATGTAACTGGCCACCCATATGAGAGTATAGGTAGAACATTTCTATCATTGCTGCTGGGCCAGACAATGGTGTACTTTTGTCAACTGGAAGACGGCTTCAGGCCCACAGTTCTGGAAGACGGCTTTATGGTGGCAGCAGTTCTGGAGCTCCACCTCACACGTTTATTCTCTGTCTTTTCTTTGCATCCTGTTTCCTTATTTTCGACTCTACTTAAATGCTTTAGTACTGATTTATAAATGTGGAACCTTCCATTCACTTTCCTTTCTCTCACCATTTGCATAGTTGATCATATTTAAAGGGATAATGAAAGGATTTGGTGATGTATTACATGTAATAGAAGAGGGAAAGTGAAGAATCATGGTGAGAACTTTAGGGTTATGACCTGAGCAACTATTGGTAGGGCTTCATTCCTCAGTATTGAGACATCTGGCCATCTCATGTATGACTTGATTATCTAGTGACTTTTACAGATTTCTAAGAATCTAGGAAAGTAACTGTGGTCCTCTCCTAGAAAAATTTTGTATGTCAGGTTATGGGATTTTGCATATAAAACTTTATGCTAGGACAAAATCACAGCCTCACAAACTCAGAAACCCAGTAGACTTCTGGGAATTGCCCAACTTGTCATTTTTACCTCTGAAGTCACACAGAATAAAATTGCTTTCCATAAATAAATGTACATACTTTACTTTGCCACATCCAATACAAAAGCCATAGACTATAAAGTCTTTTTAGAATTAGGGAAAACACAATTGCTAATCTGATGCAATCTTCCTTATCTTGTATAGATTATTAGGAGCATACCTAATAATTGTAGAGGGACTTGGCTAGTGGTGCTCCCATGACCTTGTGAGCATAAATCCTAAATTGCATTTAAGTTCTTTGATAGACACACACACAATGTATGTTAGTTATCTATTGCCTAGATACCAAGAGATTCCAAAACTGAACAGCTTAAAATAATAGTAAACATTTATTATCTCACATATTGAATAGTTCTGTGGATGAGGAATTCAGAAACAGCATAACTGGGTGTTTCTGGGTCAGGATGTCTCATGAAGTTATAGTGAAAATGTCAGCCAGAGCTGAGGCATCTGAAAGCTGTAATATCTACTTCCAGAATGGCTCATTCATGTGGCCAGTGAATCCATGCTGGCTCTTTGCGGGAGATTTCAGCCCCTTTGTGATGTGGTCTTTTATATAGGGCTTCTTGAAAGTCTCACGTGGCAGCTGATGGCCCTCTAGACCAAGTGATCCAAGGAGGGGGACAAAGTAGAAGCTATATTGTCTACTATGTCATATCTTTGGAAGTCATCCACCACTTTCTGTAGTATACTAATTGTTATACAGGTCAGTGCCATCACCAGGGGAAGGGACATGGACACCTAGAGGCATAGCTCATTGAGGCCATCTTGAAAAATAAAACATACTACAGTGTATATAAATAATCTTACACTTTCCTCCCTAAAGTTGATTCTCTTCATTCTTCCTCAGGTTTATCCATGGTTGGTTGGTTGGTTGGTTGGTTGGTTGGTTGGTTGGTTGGTTGGCTGGCTGGATGTTGATTTGTGGCAAGAAAGGTAGTAATTGGGTATTGGTTTCTAGGGGGCTTTGAAGTTAGTGAAATATCAGCCTTATAGTTCCTTCCAGAAACACTTGTATCTCTGTATACTCTATATAGATTGTTTGAAAATTAGAAAAATAAATTATTTTAATAATTCTTATAAATTCACAGGTCTACTTTAATGTTACTAACCCTTTTAGATAATAAAAACCTATTTTTAGCTATCAAAGTAGATTGTATAAGGGTTAGGTTTGAATGAAAGTTCCCTTAAGGTCTTTTCTCCCTTTGCTGGGAAATCTTTTTTGCTGTGCCCTCATACCCATAAAAATCTTTATTCTCTTCTTTGTTCATTTTGTGCTCAACTCTCCCAGTAGACCTTGGCGCATTACTTAGTAATCTCTTTGAACCTCCATTTTCCCACTTGAAAATCACCTGTTTCTAGGGGTTACTGAACATTTCTATTATATATGGCCCATACTCATTCAGAGTAAGTAATGTAAAAATTACTTTTTTACATTTTACAAAATAAATTTACAGAATTGGGAGTGGGAACAAAATAAACATGTACCAAAAAGAATTTAAGAAATCTGAGACAAACAGCAGGGGAGGGAAAGAGAGAGGGTCAAAACAGGGAAGGGAGAAGAGCACAGGGATTGTGGGGATGGATCACGGGTGCAGAGGTGATGGGAGAATTATGGGAACTACACCTGAGGGGAGAAATAAAATACTAGCCAAAAATCAACAAAGATGTAAAACAATAATTTTTTAAAAAAGAATGTAAGAGGTATAGTTTTGTTCAATTAGTAAGGCAATTGGTCTGTCGCAGTTACTATTGAGTTTATAGAACTTCATATTTGGTGTGCTTTTCTCCTCCCTGTATTCTCTCCCTCTGAAAAACAGAAAACTTTATTCTCAGCAAGACGTATAATTTGATTTAAAGTGGAATTTATTGCCCTCCTTAGAGGTTTTTGTCTTGGTTTATTGAATAAGTGCAGTACTGTGACTCTAGGTATCAAGGATATTTGTAATCAAAATAAAATTTTACTCAAGTGACTTGGAAGTATTTCTAAAAAGAAAAAAAATATTAGGTCATTAAGCTACAAACCTGAGGAGCAAAATTTCTGTTCAAACTTTATTATTCAGAAGATCAGTTTATTTCTGGGTATGTGCCTACTTCAAAGGGTGGGCAAACAGGAACTTCCCAATGACTGGGAACTTCCCCTTAACTCCTAGGGAAGGCCAGAATGTAATGATTTTGTCTGTCGTCTTCACATGCCTGAAAGTGAGAGAAGTGCTGTTTGATAATGACCATGCATAGATCCTGAGTGTCAGCCAAAGCACAGGAAATGCTATCGTAAGCATGGATTTCTGAGGAATAGTGTAATCTAGAATAGCTCCTTGAGTGCTTTCTCTGAACTGTTTCTAAAGAAGCCTGTGCCTGAACTATGAAAGTGTATGTTTCCTTCCTAAGAAAGGCTTACAAACCTGGGCCCACCTAGGATCTATGTTAGGCTATTAGTGATGCATGGAATTTGGTGATTATTGAGAATAAAACTCCAGCTAACCAAACTTTATCCAGGAGTCATGAATAAGGCAGTAAACATAGTTAATTACTGGTTATTGGAAAAGGCTGTTTACCTGCCTTTGGAGAATAGATTCAGTGTCTCATATGCCCTCTCCTGCCAGCTGCCCATGACTCTGCCAATGAGTGAATATTACTCCATGTCATAGGCAAAGTGAATTAACACATGGACCCGGATGCCATAATGTTTGCTCTTAATGCATGAGAACAGGCTTAGAAGTATCTACCAGTGTTTTGAAGGAAGTGAAACATAATTATTCAAATTAAGGACATAAATTATTTTTTGTACCAAACGCTGAGCTAATGATTAAAAGCGTAGATTGTTTTGAAGGCAGGAAGATCAAAAACAAAGTATAGTTTTTGTAGTGGTTACAGAGTGAAAAACTGAACATCTAATCCATAAATACTTCCTATGTGTGTGTGTGGGGGGGGGGGGGTCTTTGTCACTCTTAATTCAAAAATTGAAAGTAAAAAGATCCAAGGGCCAAATGTTGTGTTAAGCAGTGACATTGTTTTATCTACTTATAATAGGATATAGGAGAGAGCTACAGTCTCTAGAGAAGCAAAACACCTGGGTCTGTATTTCTTATGTCACCTGCCTTAATGGCTGAGGGCAGTGTGGCTTCTCTGATGATGATTCTTGGAAGTTGCTCATCCCAATCAAGCCACCTCTCTTTTTGACCAGAGTTTAGTGTGAAGTGTTTGGAAGAAAGTTTGTCCTGCAGTGGATTTTCAGTCATGTGTAAGGACAAGGAGGCAACTAGTCAGCCACCCTAACAGCAGTCTGTTAACTACCAGAGATGAAGAGCCAATCTGAATACAGTTAAATGCTTAAATATTAGTGGATGCTATAAAATAATGACCTCAAAGTTTAAAAAAGTTAGCTGGAAAGTTATACATATTTTCAAATGACAAGGCAAGTCAGTTCAGTACCAGGGTACATGATTGCAAGATGCCTTATTGAATTAAATAATTGAAGTGGCTATTTTTGCCAGTTGTCTTCCATAATGAAGAGGGACTGTACTTAAAAGCCATCAGCCAAGTGTGATTTACACATTATGCTTCTGCCTGTTAACACTGATGACCCATATACTTCCAATTCTGTGCCTGTTCACCCACTTAAGCAGATGGCATGTTAGAACAGGGTTCAAAATTTTATTAAGTTTCCCCAGCTGTACACTGTTCATTTATTTTCAAGTGAGCTAAATCCAACTGAATACTCACGTACAACTGGGTGTTCATGAAATGATCTCTGGCTCCCTGACTCTGTAACTTGAATTCAAAGATACTGTCTTCCCACATCAAGAGGGCACAAGCTGAGGGACTGACTTAGCTATAAGCAGAATTAAATTCAGATCTCATAGTATTGGCCATATTTCAAAAAACATCCCAAATACATCTTGGAAGGCCACACAGCTCACGGTCTGCAGCTGAGGCAGTGTGCTTTTCTCTTTGAGGTGTTACAGCCTTGCTCATATTCTCTCTTGGGACCTTTGATTCACAGATGCTAATGCTGGAGACCGGGGACAGACCAATAACGCCGCTTCTGCATCAGCTTCCAACTCCACCTGAACAGTCCCGAGCAGCCAGCTACGCAGGAAAAACCACCAGTTACTTGAGTGTCACTCAGCAACACTGGTCACGTTTGGAAAGAAAATTAAAAAGAGAAAAAGAAACCTATTCATTTTAGTGTTCAATTTTTTTTATTATTATTGTTGTTCTTATTTAACCTTGTAAAATATCTATAAATACAAACCAATTTCATTGTATTCTCACTTTGAGGGAGACCCAGGGGGTGGGATGGGTTCTGGGGGTTGGGGGGGGAAGTGGAGCACTAGAACACACAATCTCTCTCCCACGACAATCCTTTTTTATCAGAAATCTGCTGTTGTATACTTTAAAAACAGGACTCCTGCCTCATGCCCCTTCCACAAAAGAAGAAAACTTTGTTCTGTGCTGAAGTTTTTTTGAACTTTGTTTTCTTTTACAGTCAAGTGTAAGACTTCAGTATAGTGCACAGCTTGAAATTGGTTGGGAGCTTTGAAGGTGTAACTCTTGTAAATGGGGACTTAAATGTCACTTGTAAAATTAATCCATATCTTCGGGTATTTGAAGACTTGCCTTTGGCATGTTGGTGGCAGGTGTGGCAGACAAAAAAGGAAATGTAAACCCAGGGTGGTCAATAAAGTTTGAAACCATGAGGGGAAGATTGTTAACTGATTGAAGGTTTGGTTTTATTCTTAACAAGTGCTGGTGGTGAAGAAACTTCTGTGGGAGGCTATCAGAAGAGAAGCCTGCATGCACTACAGGTGGATCTTTGCCTGGCCAAAGGTTCTCTGTTAGTCCAGTTTTAAAACTAGTGACCTAGGAGAGATCTGAGAAGGGTGATGAGCTGGCCACTCTGGCTGCAGAGATCAAAAGCTGATGAGCCTGGAGGAAGGGGACAGGCCAGGAGCAGATCTCACCACTGTGAATGAATTTGTCCAGATTTTTCTAAAATTACTTCCCTGGAAAGATACACTTGAGAGGACATTATAGTAAAATAATGTGAACTGTAACAGTCTACTGGTTTATTTTTCATACTTTTTAATTGCGAATTGAGCTTGCAGAAATTGCCACATTCTGCACATAATTCTAATTTTAAATCCAAATCTAGAATCTATTTAATTTTAGCTTTTCTTAATAACCTCATGCTTTTTAAATTTTATTTATTGATGCATGTCAGATAGATCATTATGAATATTTTAGATGGTAGGAATATTAAAAACTACACGTCAAAATTATATAAACAGTCACTTGTACCTGCTGACTTTGTAGGAAAACTGATTATATAAATGTGTGTATATATGTTATATATACATAGACTCAATACTGCCTTTTTTTGTGTGTGTGTCCACAGTATCAAATTGGCTGGTTGAAGCATGAGGAGAAGAAGAATGTCGTGACCTCCTCCCCTTTCGTCCCGCCCCCTCCCCTTAGTAGTTTTAATTTCTATTTTCTTTGTGTAATCAGTGAACGGTGTAAGAATCAGTCTTTGTTTTTGACGAAAAAGCAATATTCCTTGGAAAGCAAGGAGGATTGAGAATTATGTTTGCAGTGAGGAAATAGATTTTCACAACTAGTTTGTTTTATACTTTTAAGGTTGACATCTATGTGGGCCTTATATACTCTAAAATGAACCTTAGTCACCTTGGTGCTTATGGGCCATTACTTGACCTATGAATTTTTAAGGCACAATCAGTTGTATTTTACATGTAAAGATCATTTGTGACAGCCGCCTTTCCCTCCTACCCGCTCCCTCCTCACATACCTTCCAAAACTAGCCGATAACCATAGGGCTGCAGAGCAAGGCTCTGATTGTGTGTGACTTCCCTTCACCTTCCTCATTGCCACTTAAGGTCTTGTTAGGGGTCTCTACCTCCCAGAGATATGGGTTGGAGTCTCTTAACCCTCATCAAGGTCCCAGCACCCTGCCCTGCTTCTTAATCAAGTATGTGACTCTCTAAGAGAGTTACTACCTGCCGAAGTGAACTAGTACCCAGAAAGGCAACTGTGAGCCATCTTAGTTTTCACTCACTGTTTAGCTGAGCTCTTAGGTCACAAGAGGGGTATCTCAAACCTCTGCTTACATCAGAGTGCATGAGAAAGGAAACACAGTCAAACCAAATCAAATTGAATTTTACTTTTCATAATGAACTTCTGAGAGCTAATTATGATTTGAAAGAAGTGTGAAATCAGAGTATTCAGCAGCATAATTCCTAAAGGCAATGGTTTGATTTTGAGATCATTTTCAGAAAGAATATTTGTAAAGACACCAAACCAGCAGGTTTGTGACACAGACATGAACCTGCTTTCATACCCAACTGCCCAGCCAAACATTTGCACACAGGACACTACTCTGGACTTGGTGTACTTGCTGGAGTCCGTAAATATCTGCTTGTTTAGGAAACACCTCCCCCATCCCACCCCCACAAATGACGAGAAGAGAAAAGTGGGATGCTTTTCTTTCATTTTAGCGTGTGTGTGTGTGTGTGTGTGTGTGTGTGTGTGTGTGAGAGAGAGAGAGAGAGAGAGAGAGAGGGCTGAGGTGCATGATTTTTCTTTCTCAAGGATCATGGCAGAATCACAGAACTCTTTTATATACAAGTGAGATCCAGGTCTCTGAATATCTTTTTGTAAATAATAATAAATAATAATAATAAAAAGCTCCTCACCAAATTCAAGCTTGTACATTATATTTTCTTTCAGTGTTTTTTAAATTTAAGTTTTATTGTTTTGTATGTAAATATGTGGACCCAGGAACTGTTACTAATGAGCAAAAAGTTACTGTTCAGGGCAGTGATTCTGTTTAATAATCAGACAAAATGTAGACGAGCTTTTTAAAGCCATATAGTTTTAACTCTGTACAGTAGGTACCGGCCTGTATTATTGTAACAATAACTCTAGCAATGTATAGTGTATCTATAGTTTGGAGTGCCTTCGCTTCCATGTGTTTTGGTTTTGGTTTTCATTTTTTTCTTAATTTAATTGATTTTTCTATCCACGTCTCCCTGTCCCACCCTGGTCCCTTTGAAATAATAGCTCACTCATAACACAGCGTCCTTGCCCCTTCCACACTTAAGTTTCAGTGACACCACGCTTAGCAGTGGAAAGAGGAAAGAAACCATGTTCATAATCTCATTCAAGCCCTGCTTTTCTTTTGGTTGTGAACATCTGTTTCCTCCTCAGTAGCAGTGACCGGTTTCATGTCATAGTCCATCCACGGACCTAGTGTAGTGCCAGGGGGCCCTGGAGCTGGAGGATATCAGTCAACTAGATTTTGCTCGTCTCTTCCCCAAACCTTAACCTTGGGTCTTACAAACAGCAGATCCCAGGACCCTTCCACACACTCTCCTCTTGCCTGTTTTCCTCCCAAGTGAAAGAGAGAGAGAGAGAGAATTGGTTTGTAAAGTCAAAGTTTCTTAATATGATCAAGTTTTGATATGTCAGTGGTCTAAAATGCTACAGTGCATTTAACTGCACGCAGCCGGGCTGTGCCGGAGGAGTTGTTTTAACAAGGGAACTCCCTTAGCCTGTTCTCTCCCTCCTACCACCACCTCTGCCCCTATTCAATGAAATACCATTTTAATTGCTTTTTAATCAGTTTAATTCTTACTGTGTGCCCATCCTGAAGGCCTTTTTTGAAAGAAAAAAATCAAAATTATTTGCCTCCAAGTACTCCATTTGAGATGTCTTGAGTAGAAAAACAAATTTTACCAAACCAAAGGTTGCTACTTTTGAAATATCATGTGTTCATTACAGTAAGGCAGAAGACTGCACCTTCTTTTCAGTGACATGTCATTTTAGGTCCTTAATTTTTAGGCACATTTTTTGGTTTGTGTTTTAACAAAGCCTGACTAACCAGTCATCTTGTCTGCATCAATGCAAAGGTTTCTGAGAGGACTATTGTATTTTCTACCCCTGTGTTCATAGACACTGGCCTTTTCATTTCTTTTTCCCTTTCCTTTTCAAAGGATTTAACTTTGGATTCTCCCAAAGGAAGTTTGGCCAGTGCCAGATCCCCAGGAGTTTGGGGGTTTTCTTTGTTTTAAACCAAAATTGTATCTGGTTCCTGTTGTTCATGTTAGCAATCATCTAATCACAGAGCTGAACACTTTCTCCCCTGGTCTAGAAAAAGAAACTAAGCATGCTTTACAAAAAAATCTTTTTCTGGTGGAAACCTGAGCCACGGAAAATAAGAGAGACAACTAGAAGCACAGTAGAGTCCCAGATTAAGGTCTGTGAGAGACTTTGAAAAGTAATCCCTTGGGTTTGGATTATTTTCACAGGGGTTATGACATTTTATTCAAGTTTGTTGCTCCATTTTGCACCTCTGCAATAAAAGCAAATGACAACCAGTACATAAGGGGTTAACTTGACAAAGTAGACTTCCTTGTGTTAACTTTTTTTTTTCTTACTATATCTGTCTACAGGCAGATACAGATAGATGTATGAAAATGTGCTTGCCTGTAAAATTTGCATTTATAAACGTGTTGCCGATGGATCATTTGGGCCTGTACACATATCAATTAGCGTGACCACTTCCATCTTAAAAACAAACCTAAAAATCAAAATTTATTATATATATATATATATATATAAAGGACTGTGGGTTGTATACAAACTATTGCAAACACTTGTGCAAATCTGTCTTGATATAAAGGAAAAGCAAAATCTGTATAACATTATTACTACTTGAATGCCTCTGTGACTGATTTTTTTTTCATTTTAAATATAAACTTTTGTGAAAAGTATGCTCAATGTTTTGTTTTTTTTTTCCCCCTTCCCCCATTTCCTTGTAAATACATTTTGTTCTATGTGACTTGGTTTGGAAATAGTTAACTGGTACTGTAATTTGCATTAAATAAAAAGTAGGTTAGCCTGGAAATGAAATTAAAATTCACAAGTGTGTGGTCTTTATTTCAGTTCCCAGTCCTCTTTTCTTCACTCTGTTTTGCCACCACGGTATGTAGTCACATTGCCATCTCTGTTCCTCCAGTCAGAGGAACATGAATCTTTGTTAAAGAAACAAGATACGAACACTAGTTCTCGTTCTTTTGAATGATCATATTCATTGTATAGCCCCAAGAGGTGCAGCTTCCATCTTGGAAACCTTTGGATACCTTTTAAGATACTGCTTTGAAAAGAAAATATCCCTTAAAGAGACTAATTTTTAAAACATGTATAAGCTGCTGTCTTTGATTACTGTGTTCATGGTTTGGTGTAGCTGTATTTTCTTTTAACTTTCATCCCATTAGTAATGGTCTTTGGGAGTATCTGTAAAATATATGAACACCACAAACCGTGGGGCTGTACCTCCCAGGTAACCAGCACATGTTGTGTTTGAGTCTGCTCATTTCCAATACAGGATGATGTATGTAAACATGTTTGTCTCTTAGTGCAAAAACAAACATTTTTAGGACTGGCTCACTGTCAGGCCTACTCTAAAAGCTAGATAGAAAGTCATGTGACTGCTGCTTCAATAAAAACAAATTTATATTGGATAAAGTCTGGTCCTCTAGTTATTTTTATTGTGGTGGTGATAGTGATAGTGGTGCCAAATTCCACTGATATTTGTAATGTAGTTAAGACACACCGGGATGGGAGGGGTTTTCGGGGGGCGGGCACAAAACATTGCAGATGTCACCTGTAGGATGGGCATTGTCACTTGTTGGCATGGCAGAGCCTTTGTTCCCAAACACCCCATGCACTGCCATCTCATTTCCTGTCCTCTCTGAACCAGGATTACGTTAAACCATGTGTTAAATAATCATATATCCTGGGGGGAGCCTCTCTGGTGACCCAAGGGGTTATCGATGAAGCTATCCACAGCCACTGCAGCATGAGTTTGATTCCCAGCCAGGGAGGTGACCCACATCGTGTAGCAGACCTCTCCTCAGCAGTGTATAATCAATCAAAAAAAGAAAAATATAGGGTATCCTATTAACTTAAAGTCCTGAATCTTGAAGACTACACTTTAAATTTCTAAGGTCTTCTAAAAAGACTTCCTTTTGGAGTCATCTCGGGAGAGCAGAGAATGGAGGCATTTTAGGTATTCTAGAAGAGTATGTGAGGGAAAGGAGGGGTCTGGTTGCCAATACACCTCATGGAGAAGTTTGTGAAAGGAAGCGAACACGTTTATGGAACAGTCACCCATTTCTGAGGAGTAGTGCAGTTCCACCCGACCATCAGCACAATCAGATTTAGAACTGCGGGTGTGTAAAGGAAGAGAGCATCAGGGGAAACAAGCTGTGTGGAAGAGGGCATAATGAGGCCCACAAGGCATCAGAAACTGGGAAGGGACACTCACGTATATTCTCCTGACAGCTTCTCGTCTCTAAAAGGAGAAGTCATCCACTCTGGACCTTCCCACAAAAATTGTTGATGTCAAGGCTTTAATTCGATCTCTAAAACCTGGGCCATGTAGATTGGCCACTGATTAGTAAATGAATTTAGTTAAATAGAAATTTTTTTATATATTATATCTGTATTATAGAATAGTCCACCACCACATTTCTTTTCTCCCCAGAAAAGCCAAAAAAAAAAAAAAAACACCTCACTAGCCAAAAGTTAATTAAAATCACCCTGCCTTGATTTGACATTAAACTCCTGAACATATTTGCTAACCCTAGTTCTAAAGTATGGAATGCCTGGTGTAAAATTAGTTAAAATTTGTGAAAAATGGGAAAATAATCTTCATTCAAAATGACTATAGGCAAAGAGGACATTTTCATACTCTTTAATTTTGAAAATAGATGTGTGAACTGAACATGCAGTACACTCACATGGTTCTGCTCTAGCTTGTCTTTTAAACTGTCAGCGTAGCCTGCCACAGAAAGCAACCCCAGTGTAAAGCCCCAAGAGCAAACTCAAGTCCCAGCTCAGATGGGGAGACCTGCACCAAGTCACACAACTGTGCACACAGCCAGTTAGTGCCCTTCCTCCCACAGACATTCTGGGGACTGTCATTTGGGTCCCCCGCAGGGCACAGAACCCCAGCGGAGCTCAGCAGCCACACACGGAAATTCCTGGGCTGCTTCGGTCATCCATCACTTCTTTTGATGAACTTTTGAGTTTCTACTTTGTTTCCCTTACTGAACTACCAACTTTTCCAGGTTGGACCCACTTCTGAGTCAGCCGATTGCACATTGTTAGTCCTTAACATGGGTTTGAGTGGCTACAAAGACACAGAATGAGGTGTCCAGAGGGAAGAATAGATGCATGGAGCGATCGTGATGAACTTCTGGTGTTTAGTGCAGGCCTTCTGGCTTCAACGCTCCCAGATACCAGTGCACAGGCCGATGGACACAGGTCTGAACCTTGTGGACCAGGGCAGGACAGGAGGCTGGGCCTGGGGATGAGTGGGAGGGAGGACCCCAGAGTACTAGAGAGAGGAGAGCAGTGAAAGTACCCAAGAAGCTAGTGAACATGGGTGTGGATGTAGATCTTCAGATGGCCCAGCCTGTTCACCCTTCCCTTCTCCCTCCAGGAAGTAAACTCTCAGACCAAGGGGTCTTTCCGAAGGGGTGGGTTGCCTTGCCTTTCATTTTCCATATAAGGTTTAATGGCTCCTGTCCCACAGATTGAGCTGGGGGCTGAGAATGAGGAACACCAACCAGCCGTTGTCACAGCTGCCATCGCGTTTGCTGGGGGAAGCAGGATCCGAAGGTTACTGTGGGTTCTCAGTAGTATCCATCTGTCTAACCCCAGGAGGGGCAGTTCCAAGGCTTCTGGCTCCCCTGCCTGTGGAGTCTTGCCCCAGGGCAGCTGCTCAGCCATCTGCCATGCTGAGCAGCTCCCGCATGAGGGGCGTGGCGAAGGGGTGTATGTCCTGGATGCGCAGCAGCCGCTGGGTGTGCTGGGCGTTGATGCTGCGGAGCTCGGTGAGCATGGCCATGATCTTCAGGAACAGGAACCTGCAGGCCAAGCAGAGGAGAGCTCGGCTGTGCCCTTGCCCTGGCCCCAGCCCACCGATCCTGAGGCCACCCTGACGCTGCACAAATTCGGGTGTTTTCAACGCAGGACACAGCCAATCAGCAAAGAAAAAAAACTCAGTTGAAGTCCTTAAACTTCTCTTTCAGCATGCAGACTTAAGGGCAGAACAGCCTTCAGAGACTCCAGGGGGGCCTACACACCCCACTGCCACCTCCTTCTTGGGACTTGAGTCCTCAGACACAGAGAGTTCAGTGGGAACCCCAGGCTTTGCAGGCACCCAGTGCATAGGTCATTTGGGGGAATAGCACCCCCTTGGCTAATGGCTACACATCAGGAATGAGTGAAGCAGTGTGGAGGCAGGGGCTGCAGTGAGCGATCCCTTCCTGGACCTATAGCTTGGGATCTAGTGTCTGGCCATACTTTGTGCCTCAGACTGTGCTTTGCCATACATAATGCCAAAGGACCCAGCAAATCGAGACATGGCCATGCCCCAGCATCCCCGCATGCTGAGCCCAAAAGCCACCCGGAGAAAGTCAACTAAGGACTGAGGCCTCAAGTGGATACTCAGTGCTGGCCTTGGCCCTCACCCGTCATGGCCTGGGTCTGTGGCCACTTCCCCTCACAGGAACCACTGAGGCTCAGTGAAGGGCTGGAAGGCTCTCTCTGGCCAAGCCCCACGCAGCCTTCCTCTGGGTGCTGATCAGAACTAACTTAGAGCTTCCTGCCTGCATTTGCTGTTTTTCTTGGAAGGCGGTTCCGTGGTGCTTGAGCACCTGGGCGGTGGGCTTGGTACCTGGGCTACCTCCATTCCACCTGTCTGGCTGTAAGTCCTTGGGATCTAGTGATCCTCAGGTCCCTTGCTGGTTGATAGTGGCACCCACTTCATGGGGGTATTTTCAGGAGCAAAGGCTGTATAATATAAATGAACTGCTTGCTACCAGGACTGGCACTTCCCAAGGGTGGTAGCTATTATGGATTTATTTGTTCTCATCATTAGTATTCTAATGTGATCTTTATTATCATTACAGTGATTGCTAGAATACCCTGTGGGAGCCTCAGGTGTGCTGAACACCTAAGTAGCCCCACCTTCGATGGCCCTGGGTAATGTGAGTTGGTCTCACACCAGGGAGTAACTGTCCTCTGGCCTCCTCAGGGTTCTCTATTGGTGGGCAGGAGCTCAGGTAGCCTAGGCAGAAGGCCTCCAGTGGAGGTCACAGAACAAGGCCCCGAAGCCCTGTAATCAAGGTTGCCCCAGGAATTGCTCTGGTCTGCTCTCCCAAGAGGCCCAGGACAGCTAGGCGCTGGGAAGGCCGGGGGCTGCCCAGAACCCCTCCCCGCCACACGTATTGCTCACCTGTGGGCAGGCTGAGGCCGACTGCACTCGATGTAGGCCTTCAGGGTGATGGCAAATCGCTCCTGCAGCTGGTCCACCATCTGGTGCTGCACCACACCCGGGCGGTCTGCGGGGAGAAGAAGGCTGTGTGGTGCCAGCAAGATACAGCGGGCACAAGCTCAGCCTAGCCCAGAGAGGACCAATGGCCAGCTGCAGGCATGTAGGGTCAGAGAAAAGTATCAGGCTTTTCCGCCCTCCCGCCATTGGTGTGATGATGGACACCTGCACGCACGCCTAAGTGGGCATGCGCAAGTGGGTGCACCTGGGTTTAGACGTATATGGCGTATAAGGGTGGCATCATGAAGCCGCCAGGGGAGCAGAGGAACAGGACGCCAGCAGAACGAGAAGCAGCAGCAGCAGCAGCAGAACAAGGGGAACGAGACGCCAGCAGAACGAGAGCAGAAGAAGTAGAGCAGAACGGAAGAAGCAGCAAAGCAGCTGAGAGTGAGATGCACCGGGGGCTAGGAGGCCTGCCAGCCTCCCAGCCTCCCGGCCCCCAGGCCCCCCTGCCTGCCATGTACCTGGCCGCCTCTGTAAATAAAAGCATAAAAGCCACTGAGGGCTCCAAGACTCCTTTCTTTACCCGTCTCCTGGAATCATTAGACCTTGCTCCGTGCCCCTGGCTGGCACTGCAAGGTACTAGGGCAGGAGTGTGAGAGGAGCACTAGGAGGGCTGCGCGGTGCCCTGCTGTAGGGTAAAGGTTCATCAGGTCTTTCCACCCTCCCACCACTGATGAAGGACACCTGGGTGCTGCGAGCATTCCGGGGTGGGCACGTGCAAGTGGGCGCACCTGAGTTGGACACGGGCATAAGTGGGCGGCGTCATGAGGAGGCCAGAACAGAACTGTGAGAACTGCGAGCACCAACAGCCAGGACTGTGAGGACGGACCGAGAGAACTGACAAGCAGGAGCAGCAGAGAGAGAAGAAGCAGCCGAGAGGGTGAGGTGCGCTGGGGGCTGGGAGCCTGCCAGCCTCCCGGCCCCCCGGCACCCCTGCCTGCCTGTACCTGGCCACCTCTACTAAATAAAGCATGAAAAGCCACCGAGGGCTCCAAGACTCTCCCTCCTTGACCCGTCTGCCTAGAACCATCCTGAACCTGCCTCCTGTGCTCCCATCTTGCCGCTACACCTGCCAACCCGAGAGAAGCCAGCAGAGTCCCCAGCACGCCATGCAGTGAGTGGGGAGCAAGGCTATCAGCGGGACCCTTCCCTGGCGAGGGGCTGACCTCCTGCAGCTAAAGCCCAGGGGGACAGCAAGCCTGAGGAGGGCAGGGGAGGCCAAGCAGGACAGCTGGGGCCGTCACCTGGGGAGAAAAGGGCGATGGCCTGCATCAGCACATACTCCTCCCTGTGCAGCTGCAGCTTCTTCAGCTTGTAGTGGAATTTCAGCACGGGCTCTAGGAGAAGCTGCTGGAAGCCACCTGTGGTGGGTACAGGCCGGAGGGGCAACTTCTAGGCAGCTGACCCAAGTCCTAAATTTCTCTCCCTGAGGGACCCGCACTCCCAGGACTGCACATCCTGATGGGGCACCTCCCCTGCATGGCTGTGTCCCCCTCCTTCGCCAGACAAGCAGGCACCTGCGGGGTCTTCCAAGCAGTAGGACAGCCGACCACACTCCCAAGTCCCAGTCTCTGCGTTGAACACCGTGTTGAATCTGAGTTGGCACAGCTCAAAGGTGGCCCCCTTCAGCAGGGAGATCTGGTCTTCGATGGGCAAGTCCCTGGCAGCGAGGACGGGAAAAGGATGCCAGCTGCCTGGGGAGCACCGCAGGCTGGCACCAGCACCCAACCCCTAGTCCAGAAATCGGGAGCGGGGAAAGGAGGGATGTGGGCCTCCCCCCAAGACTACTGCAGTTTCTCCTTGTTGCCGCCAGTCTCCCCCATACAATCAGCCGAGCCAGTGATGTCCCCACCGCATTCCTCTGCGGACCTATGTCCTGGCTCCTGGTCTGGTGCCGCATACCTTCTGCCTCAGTTTCCCCACTTGGAATGATCGCTCCCCTAGCTTCCCTGAAATGAATCCTGCTCATCCTTTAGTCCAAGCTGCCTTTTCCCTCTCGTAAGTCTCCCCAGAGCAGTCCTGCCGGTGCCGCCCTTGGCGTGAGTTCATGCCGCAGGGCCGTCGCTCCCTGCCATCCAGTTTGCGTTCACGGCGCTGCTTCTACTGCGTCTCCAGGAGGCCTGCGTGTGTTGGCTCCCTCTCCCGGCAGCCTCACCACTGGGGCTGCCCGCTCTGATGTTAGTGGCGAGATCGATGTCCTTCCCATCCTGAAGGGCTGGTCCCTCCCCACCTGAGAGGGGCCCCCACTCCCCATTGAAGGAGTCTTTGGGCTGGAAGTCCAGGAGAGAGAGTTCATGACTGACCCTTAAGGATGCCTTAAGGCATATGTGATGCCTCCGTGTGACCCTGGTCTCCTTGGGAGTTCAGCCCCTTGTTTTCTTCACACTCTGCTCTTTTTTCAGATCCAACACTGAGCTACGATACCTCCCATGTCTGCGACCCCCAGGCCCCAGGCCAGACCCTGGCAGGCAGTGGCTCTGAAGCCCGCACTGTGTTTCCAGTTCCGGCCTTTCTGATCGACGGTGGCCTGTGCACGCGCCTCACCTCGCAAACCTTAGAGCTGTAGCTGGAGAGTGAGGGTGATACTAACGCCTGCCTCCTGGGGTACTTGTGTGGGACCTGGAGGTCGCGAGAGGCAGTGAGTGACCTCTCACCCTCTTGTTAAGTTGTGGGTCAGCACAGGTCAGTGAGGATCTGCCTCCGTGCCTGTCTTCCTGCTCCCTTTTTTGCTCCCAATTTGCCACAATCCGCCCCCTGCCCCACTCCAGCCTGTTGCCACCCTCTTCCCACTAAATGAGTCCTCTGTGTCACCCACAAACCACTGGGGAACAGAAAACGTCCCTCTGTTTCCCGATGAAATCAGGGCTTCTGCTGTGTGCGATTCAGCTCCAGGTGACCAACCCCAGAAAGATAAGCCGCAGGCCATGTCCAGCCCTGGTGGACTAGAGATGACGGGGCGGGGTCGCCAGCAGCCAGAGGGTCCCAGGGCTCCTTTCTCCCAAAGCTCAGCTGCCCTGTGGTCTTGCCTCCACACCATGCGCTCATGGTCCTGCCCCTTCGCCCTCCGGGCCAGCCGTCCTCGGGGCTTCTCTGCCATCGCCGGCCGCCAGAGACCCAGCATCTGCTCCCTTCTCCTCCCTCAGGACGCCCCCTTCCTTCCAACTCCCACTTTGCTTCCTGCCCCTGTGGGGGAACCGGGAAAACTGCTTCCTGATCATCCACCGCGTATGTGGTGCTCACTCCTCACATGTTTTCCTATTTCACAGCAGCCCTGCTCTGTAGGCGCCAGTGGCTCCCTGTGGAGACAGGACTAGGTAACCAGGCAGGCTCAGGATCCCCGAGGAGGGCTCTGTTCCCAGCCGACCAGGCGCCCCAGGGGCAGAGATAAAGGAGGCCCTTTTGGCATGACACCCCAAATTCACAGGCATCTGCCTTAGATCTTTGAACCTGCTGGCCATGTCTTATTCCTTTCCACCCCCGCCACCCCACCGTGTTCCCACCTGAAGTGCGAGATGACTTTGGCAAAGTTGATGATGCCCTTGAACATGTAGGTTGACAAGTCTGCTATATGGGGCAGCAGGGAAAAGATCTCTTTCCCGTTGCAGTCTGTTGGGGGTTTGTAGTTCCAGACGCTGCCATCATCCCCCTGTAGCTGCAGAGATAACTTCACAGAGCACAGGTCCTTGATCTGGTGCCACTTGGCAGCTTTCTCTCCTGATGGAGGCCACAGAGACTCTGGATTCTCACAGCTACCGCCAAGCACCGCTGGCAGCTAGGACAAGAGCCAGAAAGAGGAGAGAAGAGGCACAGCGTGTATTCTCCACAGACGATCCCACACAGGCCCCAATCACAGGAGGAGCCATATCCACAGCCTGAGAGTCGTGCATTGCACGTGTGTACAGATTACACACGCACGCACACACAGACACACACGGACCATTTGTTTCTTCTTGCTGGTCTCCTGTGAGTGGCGTACTTCCCTGGATCTGGGAAGTAATGCTTTCTCCCCCGAGCTTGGTCAGAGATGGGTTTACTCCTGCCCCAATGGCAAGTGAGGGGTCGTCATTAAGGTGGCCCCAAGCATCCCTGACCTTGGGCTGTTAAAGATGAGAAGAACGGACTTCTTGGGCCACTGTGCTAGCCACGTCTCTGAGCTGGTTAGGCCAGAGCGGGAGGAGGACACTGGGCTTGGACACGCTGACGTTACTGAGACTGCTAACCAGTTCCCATGTCACATCCTTCCCCCAGTGTTCTGATCCTGTCCTCGCCCTGCCCTGAAAGCCAGCACCCCCGAAACTGCAGCTTTCAGAAACGCATTCGTCTCCCAGGCCCAATTTCTATCTGTGGGAGAAGAGCAGCGATTCTTGGGCCTGAGCTGCCTGCACCAGAATCACTTGAGGGGTGGGGAGAACATGCTGAGCCCAGACTGTGGGGTCCACCCTCCATTTCTGACTCAGGAAGTCTGTGGGAACCTGAGAATTGGCATTTTCACAGGTTTGCAGTTACTGGCCTAGGTTCTTCGAGAACCCCACGGAATGAGATTGCGAATCTGAGGAAGCAGCTAGGAGCTGAGCCAGCTCCAGTCTCATACCCGGAAGTTCTTGAAATGGGAGAAGGTGGTGTCAAAGGTTTTCATCTGAGCATCCATCAGCTCCCTGATCATCATCTGCTGCTCTTGGGTCAGACCCTTCACTCCTGGGGGCTGCGAGTCGCCACGTTCTCTCTTCTTCCTCCTGATCAAGGCACGCCTCTGGGCCACAGCCGCGTCCGACATGATCACTGCAGAGAGAGGGGCGGGCAGCTCTGGAGCCTGCGAGGTTCTGGTGCTGCCAAACCCTCTCAGGCAGCCGCGGGGAATGTGCTGGGGAGAGGAGACCCCACACCTTCCCAGGCCTCGCGAGGAAACCTGGGTGAGGAGAGCAGGATGGGGCCCACCGCGGCTAGTTTGCGCAAGAGTGAGGTTTCAGAATCCAGACAGCCTGGGTTTAAGTAACAGCTTTGCTGCTGGCTGCAGTGACCAGAGGTGCCACCACCTCTCCCAAACCAGATAAGAAGGATGCTGCTTCTCTCCTGTGCCTCTTGCCCATCCCGGACAGGAGGCCGTAAGCTCGCCTGGGCTGTAAGCTCTTTCTGCACACACCTGCCTGTTGTACACGGGCCACAGCTGACACAGGTGCACGTGCAGTCACGGTGCGTGTCTGCACAGTGCTCTTGCCCTCTATTTCCTCCCTTGTAATCTGGAGGAATCCGCAGCGCTCCCGGAACACTGTGGTTTCCATGAGACATTGCATGGAAGCGCCTGATACGGTCCTGACACTTAATAGTTGCTCAGTGCATGGAACCTGATGTCATTTTTCCTGGTGGGCTAGCTACCAGCCAAGGCTCCTCAGAGCCACTAAGGGCTTAGCGGGAATTGTCAACTGCAGTCACTTCCTATGTAGCCTGGAGCCCAAAGGCCTTCGATGTGTTTCTGGAGTAAATTTGTGGGGAAACATGGATGGAGCTAGAAGAAATTATGCTCAGTGAAATACGTCAGAAGGCAAGAGAAAAACATCGAATGGTTTCACTTCTAGGAGGAATGTAAAAGAACAACAAAAAAAGCAGTCTCAAGAAAAAGAGCAATTACAATAAAAAACATGACAAGAACAAGAAGACAAAAACAAACCAAAGGAATCTTCTGGAGGAGGGGTTACCGGGATGAGGGCAGAAAGAGCACAAGGGACTGAGGTGACGGTGCATCGGTGAAAGGGTGGAGGGAACTCCCTGAGGACTACAACTGATGTCAGATATATTTAAATAAATTTAATTAAAAAATAAATTTGGGGGGGTCTTTGGAGAGGACAGCAGGCAACGGGCCTGTTCACAGTTGTCTGCAGGAGAGGCTGTCTCCCCACTTGCCAGGGATTTGTCCCCATGCAGGGTCACTCTATGACAGATAAATACACAATGGGAGCTTCCAGTTTTGCCCCATGCGCTTCAATCTGAATAGTGCCTGGGAGCATAACTGAGCAGAACTCAACAGGTAGAATGAGAACGTCCTATGTCACCTATCTGCAGACAGCTCCTCTGTAGGATGCCAGATCCGAGGCAGCTGAGGGGAGCTAGCGGCTGAGACGTTGGGGTCGCATCACCCATGTTGTCTCCAGCTCCCTCCCAGTTTGCAGTCCCCCAGTTTGGCTAAACCGCGACCAGGACAATCATGAAGAGGAAAAGAGAATCATGCGAGAGACAACTGAGGGGTGGCAGGGCATGACCCTGACCGGAGGTGCCCACCGCCCCTCCCAAACCAGATAAGAAGGATGCCACATCTCCTGTGCCTCTTGCCCGTCCAGGACGGGAGGCCGTAAGCTCGCCTGGGCTGTAAGCTCTTTCTGCACACACCTGCCTGTTGTACACGGGCCCCAAGCTGACACAGGTGCACGTGCAGTCACGGTGCGTGTCTGCACACGTGCTCACACACATCCCACGGTCCTTTCCTCACGCCCAGGGATGCCTGTACCAGGTTCACAGTGCTGTGACCCAGCCCACACCCGCCAGGCTGCCCGCTGCTCACTTTCCTTCTTCATGCCGCTCTCCAGGCACTTTTGCAGACGGCAGGCCTGGCATTGCCGCCGGGTCTTCCGGGTGATCACACAGGTGCCCTTCCGGAAAGGGCACCTCAGCAGCACATTGCGTTTCATGGCCCTCCTGTGAGAGAACAAAGAGCAAAGGGTGTAATGGGGTGTGATGGGGCTTGCTCTCCTTCCTCTTTCCCTCCTTCTCCGTTACCTCCAGGACAGGGGACACTGGTCACATCAAATGGGCTTGCCTTTGTCTCTGAGTCAGGTGGGCTCTAGGAAAGGTGCAGGTGGGTCTCTTTATGCTTCTATCTTTAGGTTTACCCTGAAGGCCCAGGAGTTGACTGGAAGAGGAGAGAAGGGGAGAAACCTTGGCCTAGGAAGCCTGGGTCCTCTGTGCATGATGGGCCAGGGGACATGGAGCCTGGGTCCTCGGTGCATGACGGGCCAAGGGACATGGCCTTCCTTGGCCTCCCATGATCGGGGTAGAGACCCTGATCCTGCTGAACGTCCATGCAGGTCAAGGGGCAAGGAGCTCAGTTTTCGTAACTGTGCTGTGGACTAGATGCCGGGCCAGGCATTTGACAGAATTATGCAGACTTAGTTCTCACAATTCTGAAATTCATCCTAGTCGTCTGCCTGCTGCAGATGAGGAAACAGTCTGAGAAGATAAGGACTTCTCCTCCAGGGAAATGCAAGCTGAAATGTGAACCCAGGTCCACCTGACACCTGACTCTAAGCCCTTACCATTTTAATAGGCTGCCTCCCTCTGAGCTCCCAGAAAGGGCCTAAGTGGTTACAGAAGGGACCCCAAACCCAAGGCAGTCTACACAGATGCTGTGGCAGAATCCAGAAGGGGTGCCAGGATCCGCTCTCTCCCCACCACCCCCACAGCCGTAGGGGCATAGGCCCAGCTCTTTGCTAGTGACTGGTCTAAGAGTGGGCTGGGGGCCCTGGCTCCAGCTGTGTGAGGGAAGGGGTCTTCTGGGAAGGAGCTCCTTTGCTCCTAGAGAGGGAAAGAGGGTCTTTCTGTGTCTTGGCACATTATAATGAGGCCCTGGGCTGCCCCTCCCCACGCTGTAACTGGGAGCAGCGCTATAGAGCTCTGGAGCAGGAAGGCAGAGAGAAGAAAGAACCAAGCTGTTGAATGCAGCCACCTGAGCCTTCAACTCCGTCTGTGAGCGCTCCCCCGGGCTCCCCGGGCTCCCGACCGCAGAACCGCTCTCGGGGTGTCCTTTGCTCCTAAACTGCCAGTGTGTCTCGCCTCTGTTCCAAGCCATCCCACACAGACCTTCGTTTCTCCCACGCACTCTGGGCCTGTCCTGGGCCAGCCTAGCCCTGGGGATGTGAGAACCACTCCAGCTGGACTACATCAGTCCCAGAGCCGGCGGGTCTTCACTCTGAGGGGCACTGAGCTGCTGCAGTGCCTCCCTGGGTGTGGGGGTCAGCAGCTAGGCCTCTCACCCCTAACGTGCTGACAAGGAAACCATCTTTGGGGGTCTGTAGGGTAACCCTTGGTTCTGCTGTTCATTTCTATTTGAAAGCCCACCACCATGGAGGAGGCTACGTGGGGGCTGTCCCAAGAGTGCGTCTGGCCCTGAGGACAGAGCTGCTGTCCACATTCCCCAGGTCCCTCCTGAGAGCAGACCGAGTGCTCTTCCTCACACGTGTCTTGCTACCTTCTCTCCCTCTCAGTCTGAGCCCCGCCTTGTGTGCTGCTGCTTCTTTCTTCAGCTGGTCAAGGCGAGCCCCTCTGTCCAGGCCAGTCTTACAGCCCACTGACATTTTTAGTGCTCGATTTTGGACCTCTCTGTCTGTTTCTAGATGAGCTTATTTATCATATGCATTTATTTTACGCCATTCTTTATTTAAATAATATACCATAAGACCCATTTGGACACTTGCATTTTGGATTTTCAATCTCTATTCTCTTTTACAACTGACTTTCTATCTTATTCAAGGACACATGGCAAAACAAAGACGTGTCTTAATGGAAAAGCACCTTTCCAGTCAGAGAGATGAAGATATAAATGAGATATAAATGGCTCTCCTGGGACTACTGAGGAGGACTTGCGATGGCCCATCAGCCCAGACTGAACCAGGGGAAGAGGCCAAGCTGAGGCCCTAAAACAGTGCCCAGAGGACTCATGCAGAACCCCAGTTAGATATGAGGGGCAGGTGGGTGAGGGTTGACAGATGAATTTACCTGAAAAAGCCCTTGCATCCTTCACATGTCATGACATTGAAATGATAACCAGTGGCCTTGTCCCCACATACACGGCAGATTTGGGGACCCTCATCTCCCTCATCCACATCAATGGCGGGCTTTCCAGAAATGGCGTCTGCTTCTTTGCCATGCACAAGGTCAGCATGGTTCCAGCTTTCTCCAGGTCCCACCTCCAGGTTTACTTCTTCCAGGCTTTTTGGACTAGAAGTGAGAAAAACACAGGGACTGAGAGGGCTGGACGGGGTCTCACCACGCACGCTCGCAGCTGGTTCTTTGGGCCCAAGAGCCAACCCCTTAAGGAAGAAATGGGGGTGAGAGCTGGAGTTGTTAAGAGAAGAGATATAACTGTGTCATTTTGTAGTCATCAATAGGGCCCTGGAGTAAAACGTGATAATGAGAACATGGGAGAGAGATGGGTAAATGGGAGAAATGAGGAGGAAAGAGAAAAGGCTCTCCAGGCTGGATGACTGAAGTGATGCTTGAATGGACTGAGATGAGGCGGCCATGGGCCGGTCAAAGGCCTGAGCAAAGAACAGTCCAGGAGACAGGCTACTTGTTCAAGAAAACTTCTGGGACTGGGAGGACTCCAGGGGCCTGACCTCTCAGGTAAATCATGGCCTGACCTCCCAGAAAGAGCTGGAAAAGCAGAAAGGGGTTTTCAGGGAGGACAAAGATGTGGAAGAGTCAGGCTCACAGTGCAGGGAGGCAATGGCCGGGTTCCCACGAGCATGGGTTTAAGGGGATAACCTTGTGTCCGAGACTAGAGCTGCACTCCAGGTGGCCTCCCCAGACAGCCGCACTGGTGGCGGGACTTAGGTTCTACTTGGGATGGGCACTGAGGATGATGAGTAGAACTTGGGAGAAGTCCTACTCTCCACTGCCAAGGGCCACACCTAGACGGATGTTGTCTTTTCTAAAAAATGAAATTCCTAGTAAAACTTCAGTACAGAAATTTGTTTCACTAGTTTGAAGAAGCAACCTCGTAGTTTCACCATAAAGACAGATTAGGTATTAATCTGTATCCCCCAACCTTGGCCTACAGAACACTATAAAGTAGGCTCACTGAAAACTTGAACTGGGCAGGTTTGGGGGGGGGGGGTCTCTCCCTGATTTTTCAAATCCTAGTCCTGACCTCATCTAGATTACAGACAAAATGTATTCTTTGGGTGTTCACAAAGAACTCAAGTCGAGAATTTGATTGAAAATGATCTTGGGTGGGGGGCGCTCCCTGGTGGCACAATGGGTTAAGCAACGCACTATGAAGCAAACCACAGCCACTGCAGCACGAGTTCGATCCCTGCCACCGGCCAGGAAGGGGACCCACATGGCGCAAGGAGACCTCTCCTGCCTCGCCTGCTGCTCTCTTCAGCAGTGTATTTCAGTTAATCTGCCTGTTCTGTTTCCCACTCTGTCTCTGGTGGATTCTCTCACTGCCCCATCACACCTCTGGCCTGTACCCCAGTGCTTGTATGCATAAATAAATAAATCTTTAAAAAGGAAAATGATCTTGGGATACTTGTGCTCCCAGCCAGTGACAGAAGCAGGTGCAATTCCTCCTCTCTAGAGAGCTCACTTTCCATCTAGTCACTAAGACAGGAAATTTTCAAGAAATTTGAGCAAAAGCTCATGAATCATAAATCAAGACTAACATGGCACCATGAGCAAGAGCCAGCAGAAATGACTTACAGCAGAATTAGACACACCAAGACCTCTTGACTCATCAAACACAGAACATATTTAAATAAAGAGCAGATGAGTTTGAAGCCATAAGAACAAATGGCCATAAAATTGATGAAGCAGATTTGCAAAATGAATAGAAAATCGACTATAAAATCTGAACAAAAATGGCTATATAAAGAATAATAAATCTACCTCGAGTTAGAAAAAGCAAAACACAACTGAAGTGTACAATGTATAAATCAGAGGATGAATCATCATTGTGCGAGTTTTCTGAAGTTATGTATTCAGGAAGGAAAAAGATAATAACTCAGATTTTAAAACACTAACTATGCTTGTAAAATATCCCAAAGAACTCTCTATGTCTAGAAATAGAATACATAATTTAAAACAGAAAAAAGAAAAAAAACTAACTACAGAAGTTTTGAAAAAGCTGAAAAGTTCATTCAAATACAAAACACAAGACGAGATGATGGAAATAGTAAATATATTGATAATTCAATGTAAAAATATTAAAAGTTCTCATTAAAAGACACTGAGATAAATGATTCCAGCAAATGATTTGGGTAATTTAAAGGCCGGGATTAGCATACAGGGAGAGGCAGGCTTTATGCTGCTCAGTAAAAGCTGTGACCGAGGCTAAAAGGGTAACTGATGATGTTGACACTCGGGGTTCCCGTCCTTTGCAAAAGGTAACTCATTTGTTCATCTTACCGAATATCACATATTTATCAAGCCCTGTTGACATACTAGATGATCTGTTGTGTGTGGATCCTTTCTCAGGTTTAACAAAAGCTGTCAGTCATTCTTTTAGCAAAAATATAAAGTCCTTTAAATGCTTACAGACACGGAGTGTTCCAAAATCAAGGAGCATCACAAGAAGACACAATTTTATACTCAAGGTATCGTGTCAGAACGTACACTGGAGGAGAAAAACCTCTCTCGGTCTCCAGCATCGTTCCAGAGTCACTGGAAGAGTAGCAGGAAGGTGCCTGGAGAGTCTGAATGTAAATTAAGAGTCTCAGACAGTAAAAGAGATGTGATGAGGCCCCTCACCAATCCATAAAAACGATGTTCCCCAGAAGAGACGTGAGCAGCACAGTGTGTTACATAAATTGCAGGAGAAGCTCAATAGATAAGACACCAAAGAAATGAAAGAAATGTCTCCAAAGGGACATAGTAGAGGTATTTACCTAAACTGGCTCTGATTAATACGTCCCCCAACTTCTTCGCCACGAGGTATCAGAACTAATGCCAGAATCTCACTGTGCAATATTTGTATAGCTTTTGTTCTACCCGACTTTACTGTTAAATAAGTGGACTCAGGTCCATTCCACAGTCCATTTTTTCTTCACCTAATGAAAGCCAGGTGAGAGAACCTGTAAGATGGCCCAGTCAGCCCCGTTTCCTGGCACTCACACCCTCACGCAGTCCCCTCCCAGGGTGAACCTGGGATGGTCTGGACTTACTCTCACTAGCAGAATGTGGGACAGCAACACTGCCAGTCCTGGGCCTGAGCCCTAAGAAGACCTGGGAGCTTCTGTGTGTAGGGTAAATGCAGGTGATCAGGTTTTTCTGCCCTCCCGCCATTAGCATTGATGGTAGAACCCTGCGGTCCTGCACACGGGCCTGATGGTGGCTCCTGGGGCAGGGTGTGGGCACGTGCGGGTGGATGCACCTGGGCTGAGACTGGGCATATAAGGGCAGCGTCACGGGGATGCCAGAAGCAGTGGATGCAGTAAAAGCAGAGGCAGAAGCAGCAGCAGCAGTGGTGTTAGCAGAGAAGCAGAGCCCAGAGAGAGTAAAGTTTTGCCAGGGGCTAAGAGATCTGCCAGCCTCCTGGCCCTCTCCTCCCACCCCCCAGACCCCCACCTTCCAAGTACCCAGTCGCCTCTGATGGAGAAGGACTAATAAAAGCCTGAAAAACAATCAAAAAAGAAAAACTAGACGCATTCATGGGAACATGGATGGATCTGGAGGGGATTATGCTCAGTGAAGTAAGTCAGAAGGCAAAAGAAAAATACCAGATGGTTCCTCCCCTAGGAGGAATATAAGGGAACCAAATAAGGATCAAGGAAAGGAATAAGAACAACAACAATAATAATAACAATAAAGACACAAAAGCGAAAAATGAAAAGACAAGGATAAATTGGGGACACTTGGTGGGGAGGGGGGAGGGAGAGGGTTGAGGGCAGATGGGAGCACAGGGGACTGAGGTGAGGGTGCACTGGTGATATGGTGATGGGGAATGCATGGGGATTACAATTGATGTCAAATATATGTAAATAAAAGGGGAAAATAAAGCCTGAAAAAGCCCCCGAGGGCTCCAGGATGCCTCCTTTACTGTCTGCCCGATCATAGAGAACCTGCCCGTGGCCTCCTTCTCTACACTGTGTTTGCCCTTCACAGATCCCTAAGTCACCTAAGTGAAAAGGCCTGGCTCTTCAGCCAGAGTGACCGCCTGCAGGAACCCTGGGGTGAGGCCCTGTGGAGAGGGGGAGCCCTTAAATGACACAAGAGGGAGGCCCAGGGCCTCAGTCTTCCAGCTGCCCCCACTCAGGAGGTGTGAGTGAGTCCTCTTAACGTCCCAGCACAGGTAAGCCTGTAGCGGGTGACACGTGGGGCAGAACTCCCAGAGCCAACACAAGGAATCAAGACAGAAAATAACATGAATCCAGTACGTTCTGGGGAGGTTTGTTACACAGCAACCCCTGGCGTTCTTAAGAAGCGGATCTGAAGTGGGGAGTTACGCCCTCACGTGAGTCCTAAGAATGGTGCCCCACGGGCAGGAAAATGACAATGAGTGCTCTGTGCCAGCACCATCTCTCTTTCAAGTCAATTTAATAAGACCAATTAGACGTAAGCTTTCATTGAAGCCAGCTGTGTTTAATCGGATGGTTGCACCTGCTCCTCACCGTGCTTGGTAATGTCTGACATCCAGCCAACAGAGGGGTGGAATGACTGTAGTCAGTGCAAGTAAAACACTTCTTCGGTGAGCCTTTGCAAGAATAACTAATTGGGAGACCCAGGAGTCAGGCCGAATACCAAAGAAAGGCTCTTCTCCGTGAGGAAGAGCGTCCATAGCCAACGAAGTAAAGACACGGCGTCTGCATGACCGGGCCTGCGGCTCTGAGCTCACGCCCTCTCTGGGCGTGTCATGAGTTGACACTGCTTAGCTTGTAGGAGGCAGAGCCAGGACTTGAACCCAGGTTAGCGGACTCTTTCACCTGCAATCCTAATTCATCGTGATGCTGCAGCCTTCGCAGCATTAGTCTCTGAATGGGGAAACATTCATTAAACTGCCATCATGTATTTCTTTCTGTGCCGACTTTTCCCAAACAGTCCATTTCAGCACCCCTCCACGTCAAGTCTTTGATGGAGCTCTGTGTTCTTGGGCAGAAAGTGGTTCCTGAGGTCTTCTGGTCTTGCCACCTCATTGCTGGTTCCTGCTGAAGGGACCAAGGCATGTTGCTGCCACAGCGGACCTCTCCTGCCTCTTCTGCTGCTCCCCATGGCAGTGTATCGTAGTAAATCTGCCTATTCTGCTCCCCACTCTGTCTCTGGTGAAGCCTCTCACACCCCACACCTTCCCATGCAAAAGTAAAGCAAAAAAATTTAAAACAAAAACAACAACTTTGACTCAGTCACAGGCCTTCGAGCACTTTGGAGTGGGGTACGTATTTAGGTTGGTTCCACAGTGCGCCCCTAAGAAACTGCTGAAATTTTGGAAGTTCAGCCCTGTGTACACAGCAGCAGCCTTAACAGCTCGGAGCTATACAGGTAGCAGTCGCTACAGATACACACGCACACACCGACACAGACACGCTGCATAAACAGCGACAGACATGCACGCTCAGTAACTTCCTTAGCCAAGGGAGGAGGTATCCTCTGTGAATGACTAACCTAAACAGTGGGGATGACTAAATGTGACCCAACAGGACCAGCATTCCCGGTTTCCTGAAATCAGAGGACTTTGTTTTTTTGCTCCCAGGAGCTGGAGGTGTAGCAGCCCCTGCACTGAGCTTGGACTCACCGAGTCTGCTCACGGACACCTACAGCACCCAGGATCCTCGTAAATAAGACAGGAGCTGCTGGGAGAGGCTGGCACGGCCTTCAGTATGAAGAGGAAGAAGAGGGTTCGCTCTTATGGGGGAGGCTGTTATCACGGGCAGATCTGACAGAGCAGAAGTGAAGGAAGAAGAGACCAGGGAGGGGCTGTGGCAGCGGGAGCCACTCAGCAGCTGGAGCAGGGGAGCCCCACACCCAGCAGTGGGCAGCAGGCCCGTCAGAGAAGACAAGTTAAACCTGGGGAGAGACAGGGAGGCGAGAGATGCAGCCTAAGATGATAAGGGAGGGAAATTCTAAAGAAAACAGCAATCAAGTTTCTGCCATTGAGGCATCAGGAGTCCTCAGGAGTAAGAGGAGGAGAGAGGGAGAGGCTAGGAGGGGAGGCAAGAGAGGAGAGGAAGGCAAGGCCTGGAAGAGGATGAAAGACTGAGGGAGGGAGAGGAAAAAAGGATGCAGAGGCAGCCTTGAGGGTGAGAACTATAGGGAAGCCCATGGTGGGCTGCGCCCAGCAGAGAAGGGATGAGTTGCAGGGGACCAGGCACAGGGACACTTGCAGACGCCCTCAAGATGCAGGAGAGGACACAGGAAGTGGGCCTGCGTGAACCTACTTCAGATCCAGGACCTGGGATTCCTGACCTGCTGGGGATTAAGCTGCGAGAAGGGGCACCTCTGCTGAGATGACTTGGTGACGTGAGCTGCTCAGCTAGAAACTAGAAAGACATCAGAAAATGTCCACTCCTCTGGATGCGCGAGGAACAGGTGAAAGGGACCATCTGAGGGGAAGGAGCTAGGCAGAGACTTTATGCCTCAAGGGCAAGTGAGAGGTGGGAACCTTTGGTGTTAAATATTTAGACTCTGGGCGGGAACATGGGGTGTGGAGCTCTGGATACATCTGGGCCACTGGCCAGAAATCCAGTATAGATGAGGAAAGTGGCAAGAAAACATGATATTCAGAAGGTCCATGACACTATCCTTGTAGGTTGCAAAGTTTAGCAGAGAGATCTGCAGAAGACAATTCTCCCTGGTGCAAGAAAAGCAAAATGCCAGAAGGGGAGGGCAGCTCTTGTCAAGGTGCAGGGTTTTTAGTGTGAGAAACAAAACTAAGGAAGTGGCGATAGTGGCTGTGGTTTAGAGTCAAGAAGAGTGAAAGTAGTTCAAGCACAGCAAGGAACTGCCATGCCCAGCCACACAGGATGGGGGTCAGAGGGAGGGGCTGGGAGAGCATTTGGAGATGAAGAGGGTAGTGAAATGGGGCCAGGGGAAGCCTCTTAACCAGAAGAGGGGCTGCTGGTTAATGCCGAGGCTAGAAATGAATCACGAGGCAAAGGCGGACAAGCCATTGCGTTGTGGCCACGAACGAGGGGAGAAGAGCTGGTTGAGCTGAAGGGAATCATGGCACCTGCTGAGGCAGATACACCCAGTTTCCAAGACCCGCTCAGCGGCCTCTTACTCAATGGTCTCCCATGGCCCCAGGCCGCGAGCACTCTTGGCTTGTCTGTTGCTATCCCTGACCGTGTGTCTACAGGCTGCTCCGTGCTCAGGTCAGTGGCCCCTGGGGTCACAGGCAGAAGGAGGGTCACTGTGGGAGAGCAGGTCGCCCCACGGTCCGCTCTGCACTGGCCACCCAGACTCGCCCCACCTCGAGGTCATTTCATCAAGTTCTCATCTTTATCGATGGGCGAGTACATCCATTAGTCACTTACGTGGGGGCTGAGCTTATACAATTAGGGGCTTTAAGGAAAAAAAAAAACAAAATTGCCAGCACAAAACTGGTACCAAAGAGAATATGTACTTGTGAGAAAAGAAATCCCAATTAATTGCACATTTTAAAAAGGAAATCTCAAAAATAAATAAAAAGGAAATTTCACAAACTTCAGGGAGGGAAAAGTGTCACATTTTAATTTATTAATTAACTGACACCACTGTAATCTTTGTCTCTTTGAGAGAGGCAGGATAATGACCCCCAAATATAGCCCCATTCTGGAACATGTGAGTCTGTTTCCTTATGAGGCAAAAGGGACTTTGCAGAGGTGATAAGGGATACAGTCCAGTGAGGTGGGCAGTGTCCAGAATTATTCAGCTGGGACTAATCTAATCATCGGCATCCTTAACATAAGGGAAACTTTCTTGGGCTTGGTCAGAGAAATAGATACTCTCTTCCCTTAGACCAGAGAAAAGAGGCCAGATGCTGAGTCTCTAGCTTTGGATATGGAGGGAAGGGTCATGCCATGAGCTGGGCATGCAGGTGGCTTCTAGAAGCTGTAAGGAAGGAAAACAAATTTTTGCCTAAAGGCTCTAGAGGAAACTAGCCTAATAACACCTTGATTTTAGTTCAGACATCCAGAACTGTAAGATAATAAATACTATATTGTTTACATCACTGAATTTGTGGTACTATTGCAACAGCAACAAAAATGAATTCTACTCCTCATCTAATGATTTTGTACTATCATTTTTTGTTTTTTTTTAAAGGTTTATTTATTTATGCATACAAGAGATGGAATATAGGCCAGAGGTATTTGGGCCTATACAAGAGATGGAATATAGGCCAGAGGTATTTGGGCCCTGGAGGGGTGAGAGGATTCACCAGAGACAGAGTGGGGAGCAGAACAGTCGGATCCACTGAAATACACTGCTGAATTGAGTAGTAGTCGAGACAGGATAGGTCTACTACGCCATGTGGGTCACCTCCCTGGGCGGGGATTGAACTTGTGCTGCAGTGGCTGCCTATAGCTTTGTAGCGCTGCGACCTAACCCCTTGCACCAGCAGGGAGACCCTGTAATATCTTTTTTAATATGAAGAAAAGATAGTTTTTCCTCTAGCACCACTGATCAAAATTTGCTTTTTACTTTGCGAACTCAAGGAAACTTCCATCAAGATATTTCATATAGGGCCTCCCTGGTGGCGCAGTGGGTTAAGCAACGCACTATGAAGCAAATCGCAGCCACTGCAGCACGAGTTCGATCCCTGCTGCTGGCCAGGGAGGGGA
>JAGFMF010011454.1:613489-653946 GCA_019455555.1 Galemys pyrenaicus | reverse complement strand
TCCTGCTGTGCCCGCTGCTCCCCTCAGCAGTGTACTTCTGTTGATCTGCCTGTTCTGCTCCCTGCTCTCTGTGGTGAATCCTCTCACCGCCCCCCCCCCACACCTCTGGTCTGTGCCCCAGTGCTTGTATGCATAAACAAATAAATCTTTAAAAAAAAAAAGATATTTCATATAAATCTTCACATTGGGAAGAATTTTCTGTGGATAACATTCTGGACCCACACATTTCAAACCTGTTCTCTCCCCTTAGCCTGTGTGGGCCACAATGAGGCGTGGTGGTCTGGTCATGCACCTCAGCCTCCCTGCACCTTCTAGTCTTGACAGTGGATGAGTGGCGTGTGGGGGGGAAGCAAAGAGGGCTGGGAGAGGCATTCCCAGATGTCTACACTGACTGGTAGCACCTCAATTCTACACACAAGTAATTGCAGCCAAACAAAAATGAATGAAAACACCCAAATTCAATGTAGTCCCAACTCAAGTCCTCTTTGCCTGACGCGCCCATGGCCAACTCCATCACCACCTGACTTCACGGCAAATGTGACAGGTAGATACCGTCTAAAAGCAACGAGTTAAATATCTTACTTTTGGAAATTTTACTAAAGCACATGACTGTGGAAAGGAGCCCTCTCAAGTGAGAGTCTGAGATGCCTGAGCTTCATTAGCTTAAAACCCATCTCTGCCCTGGTTCTCTTGTATCTTTAAAACTAAGCTACACAAGCTGTCAGAGTCTCTAATGCAGATGATTTCTCAGACCAGCAGCAGAGTCCCCTCCCCCTCAGCCTCCCATCATGACATTTCCAGGCTGATGTCAGGCCCAATCTTGAGAAGAGTGGTAAAACAAGAAGTCTGCAGAGACACCCTCCAGCGGTGGGATGGTGACGCTGCCCAGCCTCTCTGCTGTGCTGTTAACTCTTTCATCTTACAGTGGTACTTCCCTTCTGGCAGCTTTGAAGTGGGAAGATTGAACTTTGACCAGAAGAGAATGGGTTGGCAGAAGGTGGGAATTAAAATGAGATCTGGGGTTTTGATAAGAGAACCAACATGTAACTTTTTTCCTTTTTGTTACTATAGGGATCAAGGAAAGCTTTTGATAGAAAAAAAATACTAGCCCACCCCCACCCATCAGAAGAAGGCAGGGTGTGTCAAACAAACTGCCAACCTTTGTGGGGCTGTTGCGTGAGGGGACAAATGGTTGCATAGAGTATTCACAAACCCCCTCTCTATCCCTGTAAAAGACTCATACAAACTCGCCAGCCTGACCCAGCAGGCAGAGGCTGCCCCGTTGTTTGCCCCCACCAGCAGCTGCCCTCGAAGAGGGAACCATCCAGACGTCTGAACAAAGAGTCCATAGACTTTCTGGAGGCCAGTGAGGGATGGTGTAATTGTTCAGGGACAAATGATTCACTGCGTCACTTATGTCTTCAACTAGAGAATCTGAATGTCAGACAAACAGAGTCAAATGAAAGGTCTGATCGCTGGGCCACTAGCCAAAGGGCACTAGCACGTTGCTGGAATGAATCAGAAATGAGGTGAGCCATAAGTTGCCCCCTTTGCTACCAAAGTAGCCACCACCCTGTGGTCAAGTGTGGACAGGTCTCTGTGGAGTGGTCATGTAACAGGGTGGTCCCCAGGAAAGGGGGAAGTTTTAGAATCCCGGTTACACCCTAAGTGGGTGGAGCGGAGCAGGAATAAGAAGATGCTGGAGAGGAGATAGGAGGATAGAAGGAAGGGAGGAAGAAGGAAGCAGGATGGAGAGCAGCAAGGAGATGTGGAGGAGGCACATGGAGCAGAGGGACATGTGAAGAAACTGCGCTTACTTTTTGGTCTTAGACTGGTTGGAACAGATGTGGGTGAGAGACCCGTGGGGAGGTTAACAATGGCAGCTTTTATCTTGATTTTAATTTTGCTCTTTTCCTCCCAGATTTGTCTAACTCTTTCTGACCCTTTTCTATGGGTCTCTACTGAAAGGTCCTGTAGACGTGTGGCAGGCTTTTGGGCCTTGCTTTGGGCCAATCCTATTTGGCTGGATTTTTACCCTCAAGGAGATGGGTAACTTTGGATGCTTAACTTAGTAACTATGTTCTTTGTCCTTTCTGTATTGTTCCCCAATTGTATTAAAGTTCCTTTCCATTAAAGGCCTTATATGTTTGTCTTAATGCGGCAGATGACAGAACCCATTTAGAGAGGGCAAGTTTGGGGGCTCTGGGGTGCTCCTCTCCCTGCCCTGTAACAGTCAGGGCACTCTGCGTCCCACACATGCCTCTCACATAGGCCATTTCAGCCAACCATCCACCCTGACACAAGTGTGGACAACCTACTAAATTGGCAGAGTCAGAAATAGAATAATGTGGTCCTTCCTGGTGGAGCAAGGGGTTGAGCGCCACACTGTGGGGTTTCCACAGCCACTGCAGCGCAAGTTTGATCCCCAGCCAGGGAGGAGACCTACATGGCGCAACAGACCTCTCCTGTCTCACCCACTGTTCCCCTCAGCAGTGTATTTGTATTTCAGTAGATCTGCCTGTTCTGCTCCCTGCTCTGGTGAATCCTCTCACCACCACCCTCATCCCCCCATGCCTCTGGCCTGTACCCCAGCTCTTATATGCATAAATAACATCTAAAAAAAAAAACAAAACAGGTAGTTGAAAACTATTTAAAAAATGGAATTATGTGTGGTGCAGTGCAGACCATCTTATTATCTAAACATAAAAGTGTTCCAAGAAGCTGTCTGGTTTGAAAAATTGCATGGAATAAATTCATTATTATGACCATGAAATACACAGAACACCTTTTTTTAAAAATTAAAAGAGGGGCCTCCCTGGTGGTGCAGTGGGTTAAGCAACGCACTGTGAAGCAAACTGCAGTCACTGCAGCACAAGTTCGATCCCTGCTGCCGGCCGGGGAGGGGACCCACATGGTGCAGCAGACCTCTCCTGCCTCACCCACTACTACCCTCAGCAGTGTGTTTCAGTCAGTCTGCCTGTTCTGCTCCCCACTCTGACTCTGGGGAATCCTCTCACCTCCCACACCTTTTTAAAAAAATTAAAAGAGGATCACTTGCCACCACAGGAAGAGACACTCAACCTCACTAACGATCAGGGAAATGAAATCTTGCCATTTGCACAGCATGGATGAACTGGAGGGAGTAATGCTAAATAGTGAGTCAGAAGAAGAAAGACAAACGCTGGACAGTGTCACTCATATATGGACTATAAAGAAACAAAGGAGCAGACGAAACTAAACCAAAACAAAACCTAGAAACTGGACTGCAGAATTGAGAGGGGCAGGTTGGGGGTGGAGAGACGAGGGACCAGAGGTCTGTGGAGGAGACGGATGGGTGTTTGGTGGAGGGTGTGGTGACATACACTGGAGGAGGGTGGTCACCTCTTATTATACGCAGTGCTGGAAACCAATGTTATTCAATGAAAGTGATTTAAAAAATCATGCAGCCTTTAGATTTATATTTGCAATTATATTTACAATTATTCTTCAATAAAGGTAAAAACAAAAAGTAGAATGGTCATTGCCAGGGGCCAGATGGAGAAAACAGGAAGACGGGGAGTTGTTTAAAGGGTGTAGAGTTTCAGTTTTGCCAGATGGAAAAGATCTGGAAGTTGGTTGCCCAGCAATATAAATATACTAATTATTGAACTGTACACTAGAAGTGGTTAAAACTATACATTTTATGTCATGTGCATTTTACCACAACTCATTTGCCATTAAATAAATGATCGCATATTGAAAAAAATAAAAGAGGAAGTCAAAAAGTTAGGCTGCTGTCAGTGCCCTCGTTTCTCTGTCTTGCCAGGGTGGTGTGGAGAGCAGGCAGCACCACAGCCAGGAGAGCTGAGAACTGCAGAAGCTTGAGGCAGAAAAGCAGTAGTTGTAGTTAAAAGCAGTGAAAAGTAGTTGTGAAGAGTAAGTGAAGAGCAGTGACTAGTGAAGGATAAGATGATACCCAGGTTAGTTATGCTGCATATGCTCCTGAAGACCTTTGTTTTGGAAACCACATGGATCTGGATCTCCCCAAGGCCTGGCTGTTGCCTGCCCAACTTCTCCCCCCGGGCAGCTTCAGAATCCCCACCAGAGCACTGCTTATCAGCTAAGCCAGGGCCTCACCAAATGAAGAGTGCACCCACATCCCTGGGGACCTGTTGAACGGCACTCTGCAATGTTCTCGGTCTTGGGGGTAAGGGAATGCTGAGTTCCTGCGTGTATTTCTGGCAGCCTCCAGGGGAGACTGCTGAGGCTGCCGTCTGCAGCCCACACTGGGGTAGCAAGGACCGAAAGAACCACACCCAGACAGAAAATCTGCCGTCCTTGAAGAGGATGTGATGGAGAAGAAGACAGTGTGGTGGGCAGAGAAGACAGCAATAAAGACGTTTAAGTTTGGGGAAATAGAGATTCGCTATTTAAAGTCAACATGCTTTTGGGGTGAGATAAAAAGCCCCATCCCAGGAAAAGGGGCATGGGGAGGAGATGTAGCATTTCATCTTTAAATTAGTCATCAAAAAGCTCTGGAATCAGATCAGTGAGATTATGGGGAGGGAAAAGTGGGCAACTTGGGAGTTGCAGCAAAAAGGAGTTAAAATGGAAGGGGTGAAATGGTAGAAAAATCATGATCACGAGAGCAGACTCTTTTGGAGACAGCAGGATCATAAAATATGCATATATAAAAATACATATCTATAATACATACATTTCATGATTTGCATACACATATGTGTGTGTGTATAACATAAATGACCAGAGGGGAAATCATAGATAAAAGGAAAACTCTTAAAGATACTGAACTCCTGAGGCTTTCACAGTGAGGCTTACACAACTGTTGGCTTTGTTCAATGAAGGGGGAAGCTTGCTGAATTTATTAACTTAACACCGCACAGGTTTTGTTATTTACAAAATGATTTCAAAATCGCCACCACATGTGGGGGTGCCTGTGCGGTAACAGGGCTTACCCCAGTTGGGCAGGGGTCAGGTCTTACTACCCCTTTTATAAGTCAGGAAGCTGGGGCTATAAGGTGTGTCCAAGGTCACGAAGGCAGAAAGTGCTAGAACAGAGCTCTTTTCCTTTTATTCTGATTCTTGCTGTAGAGACACTGTGCAAGTTTCACATTTATCACAAACTTACAGGGATAAAATGTGATCGTATGGAAAATGGATCAATTATCATGAACAAAAGTCTCCACCTCTTAGCTCTTAGTCTCCAGGCAGATGCCCAGAGAACTCAGATAACAATATCACATTGTGTGGATTAAAATGTGAGAGAAGTCAGCTGTTATCTCTAGCTTGTCATAAACGAAAGTTGAACTTTGTGCTTCTCAGGATGTAGTCATCGGAGCCAAGAGGTCAGAAGGTTGAGTCCAACACCAGGTTAGGGATGAAAGCTGGTGTCAGCCCAAGTCAAAGTACACAGTGTACCCTCGTCCAATAATTAACAGGGCACAACAATTTCTGATGTCATTATCTCTTAGGAAGGCGTGTGTAATGCTCGTGATTTTACAGTTTGACTCTTTGGAATTCAGAGATCCAGGAGAACTGTGTTTATATCACCTGAGGGATTTGGACAGATCTCTACATTTTGATTTCCAGTTGGATGTTCAGCCTATTGTTCCAGTGTTTCACCGAAGGTAGTATGGCAGCAGATGGGCAGGTACTGGATGGCAGGAAACTCTTCCCAATTTCCTTACAATCAAACCACCTACATTAAGGCAAATGAACGCATGAGGAGCTTCCCAGCCTCCTATGTTTGTCCCGGTTGTGTGCAGACTGGGATGTACTGAGGAGTGAGCGCACATAATCTGTTGGCTCAGTGTGTGCAGCGTGGCGACCACACTGAGAATTTGAATATTGTCCCCTGAACTTAATGTCCATCTTAATGGAAAATCATAGTTCTGCATTTTAAGGGCCCTCATACCTTTTGGGTCTTCTCTGTTCCTCTCACCCTTGGGATGTCTAGTTAAGAGTCCACTAACTATAAAAATAACTTGAGGAAATGGGTAGATGCTGAGAAGCATTTACTAAAAATAATAACTACTCATGACTTAAAGATTTTAGGTTAATCACAAGGAATAGAAGAGCACTCCAGTAATTTGAGGTAAGACAGTTACCAAACACTTTTAATACAAGTCTTACGTATTGGTGAAGCATTAGAACAACACTCTTTAAAGTGAAAAATAGAGATTTCAAGGTTCCCTGATGGCCTAGGGATTCAGTCTCAGGGCTACCACCACAATGGCCCCTCCCTATTGGCCTGAGTTCGATCCCCAGCCAGGGAGGGGACCCACATGGCGCAGCAGACCTCTCCTGCCGCACCTGCTGCTCCCCTCAGCAGTGTACTTCAGTCAGTCTGCCTGTTCTGCTCCCCACTCTGTCTCTGGTGACTCCTCTCACCCCCATTGGCCTCTCCCTCTCACACACTGCCCCCTCTGGCCTATATCTCAGTTCTAAGCAAAAATAAATAAAATCTTTTTTTAAAAGAGAGAGATCTCATTTTTGGTGCTATGATACAAAAAGTGCTTAGAGAAAATCCTCCCTATAGCACACTTAAAAGAACTGAGTTATTTTTTAGATATTGTGTTTAGTGCAGGTTTGAGATGTTAGGAAAGTAAGGGAGGCCTTACGGCCCAGAACTTGTAAGAACAGGCTAGGAAACAGTTGTTAATCTAAGGAGTCACCAGTTGCCCTGGGTCATCTGCAGATCCCTAGAGGCCACAGCAAGGAGAAAACAAAGCCTGGGACCCACTGAGAGCAGGAATTCAGGTCACAGACTTCAGCATAAAGCGAAGATCCCATCAGTGACATGCTCCCTGGATGCCCACTCAGGGAGACAGGGTGATTCATGGCCTTATCAGCCTTGGCTCTGGGTGGAGCAGAAAAGCTCCTTTGAGGATTCCTAACAACAAATCTACATTCAGGAAACTTTGGGTTATAATTCCTACCACTCCTGTGACTAGTGAACCCTAAGTCTACAGTGGTCCCAGTTGCCACTGTCCTTAGGCTCCAGGCAAACATAAATATAAATCCTCTGGAGGAAAACGGTTTGAAATCCAACCTCAGAGAAATCCATAGGGAAGCTCCCAAGAAATACAAGTTCACAGTATGAAACAAAATTGGATTAAAGTTAGAACATGACAAGGATGCCTAAGACATCCAAGTATTTGTGAATGATATGCCCTAGAATTGTGCAGTGTACAACACATACAACTGTATACATCAATCCTGATACTATCTTCTGTCACAGCTGTTACTCAGCTTTGTACTGGAGGGCCAAGAAAAGGCAATAAGGTCCAAAAAGTTAATTTGTGTAATTAAAAACGAAGGAACAAATATCGCATTATACAGGTATCATATAGTTGTTTACTAAGAAATCCCAAATGAGTCAACAGGAAAAGTTTCACAACTATCAAGAGAACTCACAAAGGTGACCAGACAATTATCAGAACACAAAACAAATTCTGTATATCACTGAAAAATAAAACAGTAGAGATAAAGCTATGGTAGAAATTGACTCAGGAATAGGAAACACATACAAAAGAACAGAATATCTAGCAATAGACATGTGTGAAAATTTAGTACATGACAGAGGTGATGTTTCAAATGAACCAGGAAAAGACAATAAATATTATTGGACTAATTTATATGAATAAATTCTAAGTGGACTAAAGGCCCTTTTTAGAAAAAAAATTATAAAAGTATTAGAAGAAAATGTGCCAAAATATCTTAATAATTTTGGGGTTAAGAAGGCTTTCTTAAATAAGACCCAAAGAGCAAAATCCATAAAGAAAAAAATTGATAAATGCAACTATATCAACATAACAATGACATCAATAATAATAGTAATATTTACCTGTTGGCTAAAAACACAACGTCAGTAATGTTAAAAATAAAACAAGTGACAGACTTAGAAAGAATATTATATGTATAGCAAAAATCAGCATGAAGAATACATGTTAGATTCCTACAAATGAGCAGGAAAAGATAACCTAATGCAGATAAGCTAAGGACACAAACGGGCAACTTAAGAAGACAAAATACAATGACCAAGAATTATATAAAAAGATGTCTACCCTCACTTATTGTTAGGGGTTAAACTGTATCCCTGTTACCTCCAAATGTGACTATTTGAAGATAGAGCCTTTAAAGAGGTGGTCAGGTTCACATGAGTTAATTATGGTTGGTCCTGGTCCAATTTGGCTGTTGTCCTTGTAAGAAGAGACACAGCTTGGACACACAGACAGAGGAAAAGCCGCATGAGGACACAGTCAGTAGGTGGCCGTTTGTGATGTCAATACCTTGACCTTGAACTTCTCTAGTCCCTAGAACTCAGAGAAAGTAAATTTCTGTTGTTTAAGCCACCCAGGCAGTGGTATTTTGTTTTGGCATCTCTAGGAAACAAATATATTAGCAATCAGGAAACTTTAATTATTAAAAAAATGAGCTACTATTTTTAACTCATCCAATTGGAAAGATAACTGAGGGTCTCAGCTGGTGGGAGGATAGCTTGATTTTGGCACTGTAAGGGGTGATGTGACAAAATGAAAAATTAAAATGCTATGATGTAGCAATCATCTTCTCGGTACTTGCTCTAGAGAGGTCCTTGTACGTGGGCACCACGAGGTGTTACAAGAAAGCCATTCTAGAAATAATGTTTCTGGGTCACACAGGATGGCATGTCTGTTGGGAAGAGTGAAAACTGGGAACAGCTTAAATATATATCAGAAAGGAAATGGCCAAATGAGATGCTATGGAGCAGTTAAAATGAATGAAGTAGAATTATACAGATACGAAAAGTCTCCGAGTCATGTTGTTGAGAGAAAAACACAGGAAGAATAATGTGGCAGTCCTGGGGGAAAGGGTCTGGCACTGGCAAGAGAACTTAGCTTTACCTAGACCGCTTTTCCTCTTTACAAGGAGAAATACTTTGCACTACATTTAGAATTTTAAAAGGCTAGTACCTACTAACACTCTAGTCAGTTTTGTGGTTGTCTATTGTATTTATTTCATAACAATTGAGAAACAAGTTGATAGCTGTAGGCAAAGAGTTGGCAAACACTTTCTGTAGAGGGCCAGAGAGTTAATATTTTAGGCTTTGGGGGCTAAACTGTGTCTCTCACAAGCAATCAATGCTGCAGTTGTAGGGCAAAAACAACCACAGATGATCTATAATGAATGAGCATGACTATGTTCCAATAAATGTTTATTTATAAAAACAGCTGGTAGGCCAAATTTGGTGTGTTAAACCATAGTCTGTCAAAGCCTGGTGTAGTCTTTTATCATACAACCAGAATGTGTTTTAAGGAAGTGTTTTTGGTGTGTTGAAAAATAATCTTGCCTATTATACCAATTAATTCAATAAGGAGCAGCCTCTGGGGCCCTGTGTAGAATATTTTACAGTGTGACCATATCATTAGAGACCATGTGCCCATCCCAGTGGAGGTGGTCCAATCTCTCTGTTGTCTGGTGGTAACTGCCCGTCTTCCCAGCAGCAAAATTACAAAGTGTCTGTGTGGCAGCTGCCACCACTGATGCACTGAGTTAAGGTGTAGTGGCCACAGAGGTGACTACTGCCCTTCCCAGACACATAGCTTCCATAAAGCAAAGGTCTGGGCATAGGCTAGGTCAGGTTGCATTGTGATGCAGGGAGAAGGAGTGCTAGGTGGTGCTAAGCACATGTAAGGAGGCTCAGTTCTGTGGGACAAGGTGCCATCCCTCAAAATGAAGTAGAACGCTCACAATCCAAATCCAACTCCGTCACAGTACTCGCCTTCCCGCCTCTCCCCCCAAGCTGAGTGTTCAAGCCCTGTGACTACTGTTATGTTGCTGGGTCTCAGCATTGGCCGTGGGGGCTGCTGGCAGTAGCCTTGCCAGTTAAGAGGAGCAGGGCCTGAGATTTTCCCAGCACCCACAGTGCCAGGTGTGGCTTTTTCTCATGTTCTCAAGAGAAAAGAATAGACAGTCAAGAGACTCCAGTCCAGCGACAGAGAGGGAGCTGAGAGTATGAATGACTCAAGGTGATCGTTTAGGATGGAGGTTTCCACAATCATTACTTCTCTAGGAGGCAAATGTGCATGGGGGCAGAACTAATGGGGCTCAATATAGATGATCGTCTTTGGGGGTTTTCCAACCTGGAAATGAGAAGAGCAGTAGGCAATCTGATACACAACCCGCTATGATGCTGACCTCAAGCATTAAATATACTTGGGTCCCCACATTTCTTTTGCAAGGATCCTCAGCAAAAGAGAAGGAAAAAACATACCTGCTTGGTAGGAACTTGACTCTTACTGCTCCGATGGTCGAACAATCAAGGACAAAAGAGCAATCAAAACATCAGCACATCTGAAATAGCTTCCTTGTTAAAGGCTGGAGGATTAGCTTCACCTTTTGCTTTTTCACGGGAGTGACCAGAGAGGCTGAGGCTTGCGCTGAAGTAAAAGCAGTACTTCCTCTTCCCGGTCCAAGTCAGAGGTTGTTATTTCCCAGGATATGAACCAATCTTGTCTCTCACCTACATTTCAGCGCAGGTTTGCACTTAGTCCAGGCTCTAAGCGGCCCCCACCTGGCACTCCTGAGTCCCAAGTCCAGCACCTGAATTAGCAAATGAACTGATTACCGTATTTACTCCCATTGTGTGCTCTGCACTTTTTTCCTCAGCCATCTTCACTGTAAAATACAGGATGTTGCTAGTATCTTTGTCTAATTATTTCAGAACAAATTTCATGCATCTGAAACTTTGTGTGCTTTAGACACTGAGGCAAAGTTAGTTTGAACTTAGATTTCCTAATGCTTCTTCCTTTGTCTAAACCACCTTCCTGGACAGGGTCACTTGCTGTGAAAGTCAGAGACGAATTCTGGTGCCTGGGAGGGCCAGCATGTGAGCAGCGACACAGGTTTGCAAGGAGAGGGAGTGTGATATGAGCGCCTGAGCAGTTCATGACTGTGACCTGCCCCCCAACCTCCAGAAACATACCCACCGGAGGAGCAGGGAGCTGGGACCAAGGGGAGAAGGTTCTATGATGCTCTCCTCACCAGGACCTGCTGGAGCCGCAGGTCCTCACTCAGCCCAACCTGAGACTGCCCCCAGCAGCTCTGCTGGCTGCTCTGGCTCTCCAGGGCAAGAACAGGAAGCCCAAGGGGATGGGTTCATAGGGTAAGTCTCTTTTATTTGCTTTGTTTCAAAGGATATTTTATGGCAGGTGTGGGGAGTGGAAATTGCTTCCTTATAAAATGCAAATGAAGTGCAGGCTTCAGACCAGAGTAAAGCAGCCACAAAGCCAGACAGAGGGAGAAAGAGAACTGAGGATTTCCAAAAATTACCATGGTAGCCTGCATGTCAAATTTTCACTTCCTAACACTTATTTGCTGATTGGATTGTTTTAATGTTGACTAGATGTTTCAACCCAGCCCTCCTGATGAGAACAGCAACAATATCTAAGGTTTGTGGGGTTTTTTGGTCTTTTAGTTAAATTCGTTTCTTCTCTTCCACTCAATTTTCCCCTGGGGGGTGGGGAAGGGGTGGGAGGGAAGATTTGAATCTAGGATTTCTAAGTGTCATATTTTCCAAGTGGCTGCTGGCTTGCTCTTCCCAACCAAATGCAAAAATTAAGATGGCTTGGGGCCTCCCTGATGGCTCAAGGGGTTAAGCACTGCACTGTGAAGCATCCACAGCCACTGCAGCATGAGTTCTACCCCCGGTCAGGGAGGTGGGGAACCACATGGGCTGCAGACCTATCCTCTCTGGCCTGCTGCTCGCCTCAGCAGTGTATTTCAGTAGGTCCGTCTGTCTTGCTCCTCACTCTGTCTCTGGTGAATCCTCTCACCCTCCACACCTCTGGCCTCACCCCAACTCTTTTACATAAATAAATAAAATATTAAAAAAATAATAAGATGGGTTCACAGCTCCCTGGCAGTGGCTGCAGCCAGCAGTGGTGTCCAGAACCCACCGCCTAGGGCTCCTTTCTTTCAGTCAAGTTGCAAACTGTCCACAGCGGTCCTTCTGGGGATGGGGAGCGCCGGGTTAGAATCTCCACTGGTTGGGAGGCTAACTTGGACCTGGGCACAGAGGACTTAGAAGAAGTGAAATGCTGGATTTCGGTTCCAGTGAAGCAGCCTATCCACATGTCCCTATTATAATGGGGGACACCTGTCCTGTGCATTTATTCAAACCCATGCAATGTCCACCAAGAGTGAACTCTAAAGTAAACTATGGACTCGGATGATGATGTGTCTGTGTGATTCACTGATCGACAGACATGTGCTACTCTGTTGGGGAATGCTGAAGTGGGGAAACTGCATATGTGGGGTGGGGGACAAAGAGAGAATCTCTGTATCTTAGCTCAAGTTTGCAGTGAACTAAACAATTGCTCTAAAAAAATAACGAAGTCTTATTAAATATTAAATAATAAACTAGGGCTTTCTGTAAAGAATGGCACTTCTGAGTCTAAGAAAAAAAGGCCAGGATCCCAGCTTGGCTAGGGCAGCTTGCCAGAAACCTTGGGTTACGGATAACATATACAGCTTTCACCGTCTCTGAAATGCCTTCTCTCTTACAAGGATCCAGCCTTATCTCTCTTTAAAAAATGGTCAATTATTTACTGCAGTCACAGGGTTATAAAACCACTGAGGCAAAGATACTGTTGGCAGGTTTCTGCAGGGATCTTCTGGATTCCCTTTCCTCTGGGTCTGTGGAGTGTCATGGGCCAGTGGCCAGGAGACAGGCTGCAGGACTGTGGGCCTCTTGACACTGTAAGTGTAGTTTCACGTTCGCTCCAAGCTCAGAGACTACACTCTAGTTATTAAGGACAGCAGCGATGAGAAGCAGGTGCCATCTGAGTCCCAAACCACCATTTTATATTTTCCTTTTCTACTGCAAAAACCAGAAATGTGGCGCTCCTGTCACTCATAAGGGAAGAGTAGATCTGATAAGCTTAGGGCTTTTCCTTAGTGTGAATTCATTTGTGTTTTACTACCTCCCACAAGGACGGCCTATACTGAAGAAGAGTCAACTAAAGGAGTGATGCACTAATGGGATAAACTAGGGAAATAGGTGCTCATCAGTTAATGAGGTTGTCCTCAAAATCTGCTTCTGTGCCCCTGGGGTGAGCTCTCAGAGGCCCCAAGGAAAAGGGGGCAGCCAGGGTCAGACAGAGAGGGGTACTTGGTTCCCATGAGGCCACCTTGGAGGAATCTTCTTGCTTCAACAAACACTGAGTATACGGAACTTCATTCAACAAATACTTACAGAGAGAATACCATGTGCCAGACTGCCAGCACCAAGAATGAAAACCACTGAAAGCAAGAGGCACAGCTCAGAACTACCCGACCAGCTGGCGAGAGATGATCATCAGACAGTTACAACCACGTGATCGGTGATGTTGTGAATCCAGGTATTAAAACCACGCCCTCTATCACTATTTTCTTGCCCATTTTATTTGTTCATTCATGCATTAATTTTTGTTGTTGTTGTGGAAGCTTTGGAAAACAAGTTTCATTAAGACCTGACTGAAAATATGTCTACCACAGCAAGTCTCTGTGTGGTAAATACTTGGGGAGACACAGTTTCCTTTTCTGGGAGCTTTGCACTTCAGGAATTTGAATCTCCAATAATTTTGGAGATTCCCAAAGCCACTTTTACTGCCATTACGTTCTTCTTCCTTGGATTTCAAAAGACTGTTGAGGCAAGGCACTGCCTCTGTAGAAAAGGCATAAGGATTCACTACATGTGATTATGCATCTATGCAAAAGAAATTTTTTCTACCTCAAAAATGAGGTCGTTGTGGTTGTGTGCTGTTGATTGTGTTAGTCTAGCCCTAACCCATTACAGGGCTCCAGTGACATGATCACATGGCTTTAAACAAGGTGTTTCATTTTCCACAAGCAACGGTTATGAGAGTTGGGGTGTTTTAAGTCAAGCCCTGATAAGTAGAGGTCTGCTCGTGTATCAGAAGATGAGTGTTTTTACCTCCTCGAAAACTTCTATCACTCCACAAGAATTCTGTTAATACTTCATAGTTTCCTTTTTGTCTAAATACAAAGCTTAGTTTGAGAAAATATTTTAAGTTTCATTATTTATTAGAAGTTACTTTAAATCCCTTTTCAAAGTAAAATTTAAATTGAGTTCATTGCTATATACCAGGGATGGACAAACACAGCTCATGTGTGCCAAATCCAGCCTGCTGCCAGTTTTTGAAAACAGTTTTATTGGAACACAGCATATTCATTCATTCATTCCTCTTACTCACTACTGCTTTCATCCTGTAAGAGCAAAGTTGAGTAGCTGCAACAGAGACCACCTGGCCTGCAAAGCTTAAAATAGTTACTGTCTGGTTCCTTACAGAAAAAGTCTGTTGTTCCCTCCTGTGTGGCACACCTCCTCCCCCACCCCCAATCATTTATCCCATCACCCCTAATTTACTGCTCATTGTGTTCTTGATTTTTTATTTCACAAGTGAATAATACAATCTTTGCCTTGTTCAGGGGAACATTTTTTTTCCAATAATGCTTTTTATTTTTTTTTAATTTTTTATATTTCAATATATTTGACATCATTTGTATTCCCCATGGAATTCCCACCACCATTTCACCCGTGTACCATCACCTCAGTCCCTTGTGCTCTTTCTGCCTTCATTCCAGTCCCTCCCCCACCCAGATGATTCCTTTGGTTTATCTTCATCCTTTTGTTCTTGTTGTGTTTTTTTTTATTATTATTCTTTTCCTTGAGCCCCCTTTTTTGTTGTTGTTTCTTTACATTTCTCCTAAAAGTGGAACCATCTGATATTTTTCTCTTGCCTTCTGACTTACTTCACTGAGCATAATTCCTTGTAGCTCCAACCATGTTTCTAGGGACATGCTAGTTTATCTTTTTTGATTGCTGAATAGTATTCCATTGTGTATATGTACCACATCTTCTTGATCCAGTCATCTACTTTTGGGCATTGGGTTGTTTCCAGGTCTTACCAATTATAAATAGTGCTGCAATAAACATGGGGGTACAGGTATTCTTTTGGATCAGTGTTTTTGTGTCCTTTATGTAGATCCCTAGGAGTGGAATTGCTGGGTCATATTGGTAGCTCAATTTTCAGTAGACTGAACAGGGGAACATTTTTAAAGAAAAAAGAATCAGTGGCTCATTATTTGTGCAGTTCTTTTGTTAGTGATCCTCAGAAGAAAAAAGTTGCAATCTAGTTTTCCTAGGACAAGGTAAAAATTCACAATCAGGAATTTTTTTTTAAGCTCAGAATATCTTTTATTATAACTATTGTTTCTATTTTATTTATTTCTAGATGAATTTTTATTGCTTTTAGAGGGAAGGAAATAATTTAAAAAATAGAGTGAAAATAAATGAAATAGAAGTAAACAAGACAATTTAAAAGATTAATGAAACCAAAATCTGGTTCTTTGAAAAAAATAAACAAAATAAACCTATAGTTAGACTAAACTCCAGGGGAAAAAAACTTTAATAAGTTGACTCAGAAATGAAAGAGAAGTTTCAACAGACATCTCTAACATAGAGGGTCATAAAAGACTACTATGAACATACTTATGCCAACAAATTGGAAGATCTCATCATTTTCATGCTTGTCCTTTCCTCTCCATCCATACCATATGACTTAACAAATTTGTCAGGAATATCACAATTTTCTGTTGTGGCAGCTATCCTTTTAACTGTACATAAACTGATGTCATTAGATTTTTAATCTCTGTATTTTTGTCATCTTAGCCAGTCTTCTTTCTTTTTCAGCCTATACTTGGTCTGCTTTTTTTGGCCTTATCTGTTCTTATTCTCGGCTTCATTTTCCTAAGAGACCATTTATTTCCTTTTGCCTCTTATTGAAACCAAGCAGGGGGATAAAAAAGAAAACCAAGCAGATAGTTTCTGAAGCTTTTCTTGTTTTCCATAGTAAGATGTTTTCTAAGATAGATTTTTTTTTCTGTCTTCAGGGTAAAATACATTTTCTTTCATAAACTCTTTTTATAAACTCTTTACAATGGGTCCCCACTGATGCTTTTGTTTATTGTTTTTCCTACTTGCTGACGTTAATTAAGAAGGGCTTCATTTCCACCCTAATGTTATCAACATACAGGATGGACAGATCGCTCTCCAACAGCACTTTTTTTATGTTGCCTGAAACTACTTCTTAGACCTAAGGCTCAATGGCGCACTGACATGCCCTGAATAGATATACCACAGTTAATTTTTCATTTCAGTGTAAATGAACATTTGGGTTTCCATTTAGGACTCTCTCATAAACAGCACTGTTGGTAACATTCTTTCCATGCCTGTTCATGCACATACTCATGCATTTCTATTGGGTATGTATCTAGGAGATGAAATGCTGGGTCATGGGTTATGCATATTTTCAGCCTTAGTAGATAAAGCAATGTACCATAAATAGAAAACCAAAACTACTTAAGAAATAATCAGTAATATCTCTTTTTGTTTGTTTCAACAAGCTAACATATCCTCATAGTTAATAGAATGTTGAAATGAGACACGAAAAAGTTGTAGAGCAGCTAGGAAACACGACAAAGAATAAAACTCCTTTTGATTATTATTACTGAGAATCATTTCAAATCATCGGGATTTTACAGAAAATTTCTTTGCTCACGAATTACACCTTGACAAGCCCCACGAGAGCTGCACATCCTGGGAAGAGCACAGACTCCTGGGATTCTTTATGATGATTTATACAGCTGTCTTTAAAAAGATCAGTATCTGTAAAAAACAACACAAATGTTTAATGTCATCTTTTTAGAAAGAACCATCATTAGATCAATTTACAAAAAAAAATGCTGTGATACAATTACACAGAGCCCTGCTTTTGAAGTCAGAGAGCGCACCCAATAGAACACACATACATGCATACATACATAATACATATGAACATACTTGTATTCACGCACACATTTTTAACTTTTATTATCAATATGACACGTATAGGGAAGTACAGAAAACCAATGTGCAGTTTAATTTATGTAAAATATTCATCTGTGCAAATACTACACAGGTCAAGAAACCCCAGAAATTCAGTTACTCCTCCCCAATCACAGCCCTCTCACTACCACCTAAAATTAATCACTGTTCTGATTTTTGTTGATTTTTATAGAAATCACTTTTCTAAGAATGTTTTCCTAAATGCCAGAGTTCAGTGCTGATTCTGAACTGCAGATAAATGGATATGGCTTCTTTTGATCTGTATTTGTAAGATTTAATCATTCTGTTTTGTATTTAGTTCTACTTTATTGGTTTCAACTGCTGTAGAAATTCATAAACTTTTTCTGTAAAAGACATGATAATAAATATTTTAAGTTTTGTAAGACAAAAGACAAAATCAAGGATATTTTGCACTCAAATAATAAGAAAAGACAAAATTTCAGAAAAGTTTTATTAATAAAATTCAAAAGGTGCTATTAATATAGATGAACTAAATAAAACAAAAGTAAACTTTTAGACTATAAAACCAATTAGTTATTACCAGAAGTGAAGGGGGAAGACCAGCAGGTAAACCAGACAGAAGGGGTCAATTATGCAGTAAGGAACAGATTTAGACTTTTAATGGTGAACTTGATATAGTACATATACATGCTGATTTTTAATGATGCCCACCTGGAACTTACATGGTATCATGCAATGTCATTTCAATTAAAGGAACTAGTACTAATAATTAACTAAAGTTTTTTTGTAATACAGACCTACTAATGAGAAAAATGAAATTCTTATTTAAGGGATAACATTTTATTTAATGGGGGTTTGAATCATCAAAATCAACTGCAATTGTTCATGTGTTAATAGTGATGAGAATTTCCCCCATTTCAGCTTTGAAAATGTTTTTTAGGAACCCTAGTACACCGCCGGTGGGAAATGCAAGTTAATCCAACCACTATGGAAGGTCATATGGAGGAGTCCACTAGGGATGGAACTACCATATGACCCAGCAATCCCACTCCTAGGGATCTACCCAAAGGGCACAAAAACACTGATCCAAAAGAATACCTGTACCCCCATGTTTATTGCAGCACTATTTATAATTGGTAAGACCTGGAAACAACCCAATGCCCAAAAGTAGATGACTGGATCAAGAAGATGTGGTACATATACACAATGGAATACTATTCAGCAATCAAAAAAGATAAACTAGCATGTCCCTAGAAACATGGTTGGAGCTACAAGGAATTATGCTCAGTGAAGTAAGTCAGAAGGCAAGAGAAAAATATCAGATGGCTTCACTTTTGGGAGGAATATGAAAGAGCAACAACTACAGCAACAAAAAAAAGAAGAGTAAGCTCAAGGAAATGGGCAATTACAACCACAAACAAACAAAAAACAAGGCCAAAAGCTCAAAGATAAACCAAAGGGACCATGGGGGAGGGGGAGGAAAGGAAACAGCAAAGACAAGAAGGAGGGCAGAAGGAGCACAAGGGACTGAGGTGATGATGCACAGGTGAAATGGTGGTGGGAACTTCCTGGGGAATACAAATGCTGTCGAATATAATTAAATAGATCTAATAAAAAAAAAGGAAAATGTCTTTTAGACACAAAAACACTGATTCAAAAGAATACCTGCACCCCTATGTTTATAGCAGCACTATTTACAATAGGTAAGACTTGGAAACAACCTAAATGCCCAAAAACAGATGACTGGCTCAGGAAGCTGTGGTACATATACATGATGGAATACTATTCAGCAATCAAAAAAGATAAACTAGAGTCATTCATAGGAACATGGATGGAGCTGGAAGGGATTATGCTCAGCAAAATAAGTCAGAAGGCAAAAGAAAAATACCTGATGGTTTCCCCCCTAGGAGGAATATAAGGGAACTGAATAGGATCAAGGAAAAGAATAACAATTTATAATAATAATAACACAACAAAAACAAGACAAGGACAAATTCGGGACATTTGGTGGTGGGGAAGGAGAGGGTTGAGGGCAAATAAAAGCACAAGGGACTGAGGTGATGGTGCACTGGTGAAATGGTGTTGGGGATTACAATTGATGTCATATATATATAAATAAAGAAAAAAAAGTAAATATCTTTTACACAGAATGGTGCTACCAATACTATGGTATTGGTGTATTATTTAAATTGTGGGTATTTATTGCTTAGTAGGTATTTATAGAACTGAATTAGTTCTTCTTTGGATATTTGCCTTTTGGGAAGTTATTACAAAACAGATTAATAATCCCTCCCCATTAAAGGTTAAGTAGACATGGCTCCATTGCATAATTAGATTTTGAAATATGGAAATTTCCTTTCAACATACTTCAAGATCCAAGAACCACTCCTGAAAATGTAATTAAGATTAGAAATTAAATTTTTTGCAGATATGTGTGGGAATGGGGCTTGCTTCTTGTTTCAACTTTTGACAGCACAGAAGTATGTAAAACAATTTCACATTGCTTGTAATTCACACAGTGCTAGCTGTCATTGAAATGACTTTACCACAGTTTAAGTGCTGCATTAAGTTCTGCTGTGCCTTGTAATTTTAGGCTGGATTCATTAAAAAACATTATCAATTCTGTACAAAAGCTAATTTCCATAGTCATTCAGTGTTTTAAAATTAGTGGTTAAGGGTAGTTTTCTTAGGAAAATCTCTGTTTTGGTGTAAGGTCAAAAAATCACCCTAAAACTTTACCATTGTTAAGTCATTGAACATAAGGGCAGCAGGGAAAGTTAGGATATTCAGCTGTTTTTGAATAGCTAAAAGTAGCAAAAAAGAAATCCATGGAAGGATAAATGAACAAAGGTTAAATCCATGAGACTGAGAGAAGATCGCCATTCACACCGCTGGCTAATTACCACATGATGGATTCAAACTAGTAAAAGGGCACCCACCAAAAACCTAAAAGTGATATTCTGTCAGGGGAAATGTGGTCTTCTGGCTGGGTCATAATCCATCACAGGCTTATAGAGCTCTGCTGTTTTCTCTTCCTCTGAGTAAATAAAGTCCCCCTGCCTTTCAGCAAGCCTGATTCTTAGCAGGAGCCCCTGCTTAGCCAGTGCGCCCAGAGAAGAAAGTAGCAGCACTCAGACCAGTTAGGAAAGACTCTTTCCTTGCTACAATTTTAGTTTACCTAATTCCCTCTATTCTCACAGCTCTCTAAAGTCTTTAAAAAGGTGGCACTTATGACATATCCACTGTTTTCCATGCTCGATAGAGCTAGTTACTACATGCTACCTACAATCAGAAAACACATCTATTTTAATTTATGCTGTTATTTTTTATTTTATTGTTTCCATCCTGGTATTTTTGCTTTGCTACCCTAATTTTTTGAAAAGGATACTCTATCTTATTTTCACCTTATCAAGTATTTAAGACTATAGCATGCCAGGGAAGCAGCATTCCATAAACCTGATACGAAACATTTTTGTCATTTTCAGTTCAAAATATTTCCTAGTTTCTATCCTGATACTTTCTTCAATGAGTAGGTTGTTTAAACCTGTATTTCTTAATTTCAAACATATTGGGATTATCTTGTAATTGATTTCTAGCTTCACTGCATTTTAATCAGAGAATGCAGGTTGCATGATTTCAATTCTTTGAAATGGCTAACACATGCTTGATGATTAACATATTGTCAGTTTTCGTTGTATGTTCTGTGTATGCTTGAAGGGAATGTGCATTCTGCAGTTGTTACATTCTATAAATGTTCATCAGGTCAAGTTTCTTCATTGTGTATCTCAAATTTTCCATTTTTTAAATAGTTTTTATTCTAACTCCATCCATTCCTGATCATTAAAATTTTTCAGCATTATTATAGATTTGCCTACTACACAGTTATGGCAAAGCTAGTCAACAGCCAAATCATCTGAGCGCCAGGCTAAAATTTCTCTCTAAGCTTTAGTGCCTTCCTTTAATCTGACAGCACACCCTCAGGCCACAGTAATGAGCAACGTGTGCCTGCACCAGGAAAGGACTGAGAGAGAAGGTACAGGCAAAGGGTTCGTTCCTTTCCCCGGCAGAATTTTACTGTTAAGTGACTCCCTATGTGTCAATTAAGCTACTAGGCAACACTACTTGAGGTATAAATGACCCCTAAAGGCTACCCCTCAGTAGCATCTGACTGGGAAGAATTATAAATAACTACTAAGACTTACTAGGAAACCATGCCTTTAAACTCTCCTGAGCATGCCTACTTTTGTAACTGGGTAGATTCATTCTGGGACCCCTAGAAGCTATGCCTGTGGAATTTTATGAGAGATACAAGTCCCTGGAGCATATAAGTTGGGGTTATCCCTGCACCCACCCAATCTGATTCTGTACTCCTTGTACCTGAGGGTTAGAGAAAACACGTTCTCGTGTGTGTGCAAGGTCTCACCGGAAGGGAAAAGTCTGGCGCTGCCCCGCTGGAGCAGACTGTTACTCAAATCACAGCAAATCACACCACATGAGTGTGACTGTTAAGCTGAGACCAAGCCATGGTGGGCACCGCAGAAAGCATCTGGACTGGGAGCAGGCCGTGCTTAGCACCAGCATAATACGTTAGGTGGATCTTGTCTACCTCTACAGAAACAAGTTTTCTTATAACACAGACATAGTCTATAGCTACGTTTGTGATGGAGCACAGTCATATGCTAAAAGAACCTATTAAAAATAATTTAGAGTCACAATACTCCAATTGCTATAATATCAATGCTATAATAATTTAAAGTCAATTCTACAATCTAGATGAAAAGTGCCAATTTGAATGGGAGAGCTTATTTTTTTTTTTTTTCAGCAATGGACAATCTGTTCACAGTACAGCTGAATGAGGCAGCTTTTCCTATATTTCTCTCCTTTCCTACAGATGAAAATCAAACTCACCTTAGCTGCTTTCCTCACTTTGAGTTCCTTTCTCAGCTTCTTGAGTTCCTTCCTCATTCTGCTGCTGTTCCGCATCCTCTCTGATCATGGCTTCTGTGTGTCTGTGGATGATCTGATGGGCTGCAAGAATATGCTTCCGCTGTGCGTTCCTCACTATACCGAGGTGACAGAAGAATGTTTACTCTGAAAATCTGAACGAAATCGTTCCCAAGATTTTCAAGGAGTGATGACAGAAATAAGGATTTTGAAAGCCATATATTCCCTGGCCGAAGGCTGACTGGGTTATACAAGAATAACCTGCTCTCCATTTTAGAAGAATACCTTAGGCAACCAAACCCAAATCGTATTACTGCTGTACCCTCTGTTCCTACTCTTTGATTCGGCCCAAATCTATTCTTCCCTACCAGACTTGGCTCCACGCCACTTCTCAGCAGCTACCACCTAGAATGCCTGCACCCCAAATCCTCGCCTTTTTGCAAAGCCCAGGTCAAACCCAGCTCCTCTAGGAAGTGTCCTCTGACATGTCAGCCATTTGTTTCATTCGAGTTTCTACCAATCCACTCAGCATCCAAGAACTGCACCTGAGTTACATTTTGTTTTCTATCTAAATGATAAATGATTTTAAAAATACAAGCATTGTCTCATACTCTTTGAGCTTAATTCCTAATATGGAGGGTACTTGACTGATGATGGTTTTCTAAATTCATGGCTGTAAGAGGATAGTCCTGTCTCCATATTTTAAAAATATTATCCACGGGCCTCCCTGGTGGCGCAAAGGGTTAAGCTGCAATACTATGAAGGAATCCACAGCCACTGCAGCACAACTTCATTCCCTGGTCAGAGAGGTGACTGACCCACAAGGCGCAGCAGACCCCTCCTGTCTGGCCTACTGCTCCCCTCAGCAGTGTGTTTCAGTCAATCTGCCTGTTCTACCTACTCTCTCTCTCCTGTGAATCCTCTCACCACCCCCCACCTCTGGACTACACCCCAGCTCTTATATGCATAAATAAGCCTTTAAAAAATAAAAAAAAATAAAAATATCATCCACATTTAGTACATGAAGCTTCCCATTTCCCCTGAAGATGGGTAATCCTGATGATGATATTATCAGTTAGCAACTGTCCTTTTTTTGTGCCAGGTCCTGTTTTAAGCAGTTGGCATATAATTAATTATTCATATGAACCACCCACACCCCTAAAATACAGCATTACCAATATCCCTGTTTTCAGATATGGAATCTGAGATCCAGAGAGATTATGTAATTTGCCTGAAATCATAAAGCTAGTAAAGAGTGGTAAAACATTCTGCAAATTCTGTACTGTTCATGTATTAGCTAGTCTATTAGCTAGTCTACATAGGGTAAATCAGTCGGCAACCAACAGTACATCACAGTAGCATGGGTGAAAAAATAGGGGCTTGAAGTTATGCAGATGATGGTTCAAATGTGAAAGTCATATAAAGTCCCTAAGAACTAATTTCCTTAATAAAAAAATGAGAACACACGGCTGTTCTAAAAAATTGAGATAATATACTTTTTTCAAATACTAAGTACCTTGTCTGGAACTCAGCATAAGTTTAAATGTTGGCAGCTACTGTTATTTTACATCTACATGGGTCTCTTAAATGTTTGTTTTTCCAATACAATATTCTGTATACAATGTTATCTTAATTGGGGGTAATATAGTATGTATGATTTTATTATTTGGTAAGAGAAAAAGAAGGTCCTAGTGTGTATCCCTGCCCATTTGAGTTTCTGGATTTTGCAGAAGTACAAAGGAAAAAGGCTAAGGACTTGTCCAGATGAATCCCTGCCGAGTTCTTCAGCTCACGTGCCCCCTCCGGCTCCTCCCCTGCCATCCTAGGAGAAACTGGGGAAGGCAGTCACAAACTAGTAATTATTAAACTATTTCCTCCTCTCCTTCAATCCCCTCAAGAGGAAATGATCTGAAGCAGGGTGATATTATTTCTGATGTAGGAGAAGTGAGAAAGGATCTGGTAAACACAAGATCACTTTAATAATGTAAGGTGATACAGAAATGTTATTTGATCTCAACTTCTAATTTTGTTAGTATAGGCGACATCATATATTGTTGATGGGAACATGAATTACAACAATCTTTTTTATGGGGGTAATTTGGTAATCTCTCAAAATGTGAAATGCTCATGCCCTATTTTCAGCATTATACGCTAGGGAATTACTTTCAGAAGCATGACCAGGGTATATGCAAAATACATTGACTGATATTGCTAGTTACAGGAAATAAAAAGTATATGGCTAGTTATAGGAAAGCCCATCAAACTAAATGCTTATTACTAGAGGGTACTAGTTAAAAAATTACAGGACAATCAGTTAGTGGGAAAATCAGGTATTTCTTTTTTCCCTTCTGATGCACTAGAACACCACCATTTCCTTCATCCTCGGTTGGGTGATGTGAGTACATTACACACTTTTCTTGTAAACCTGTCCACAATTCCCCTGAATAACTCTAAAACCTTCTCAGCTATTATTTCATTTCAATTTTGATTTTCTTCTCATTGCACCTTCGTTCCCTTTGGGATTAAGTCTGTCACCAATAGTCTGAAAGTTCCAGAAGAAAATCCTTCCTTCTGCAGCTGCTTTTTTTTAGACATATTTTTCTCTCTCTCTCCTCTATTGACTGGAAGCATCAATTTTCAAAAACATGCCACTTTTGACAAATGATGGATGAGGATATTTATACTGAGATACAGTCCCGGCTGCAACAGAAGATGTTCATGGCACCGGCTGAGTAGCAGAGTAGACTGAGGCCCTCCAGGCACCCAGCTCCTCAGCACCTACCTGCACGTGCTTTGCCTCCTGCAAAAAGATGCTAGTTTGAAATTTCTGCTTGTCCTCAACACTTGCTTTCTGCTTTAAAAAATCAAATCACAAAATACATCTCTTCTGGAAACTTGGGAACTTCTTTTTTTTTTTTTTAAAAGATTTATTTATTTATGCATACAAGCACTGGGGTATAGGCTAGAGGTGTGTGGGGGTGGTGAGAGGATTCACCACAGAGAGCGGGGAGCAGAACAGGCAGATCAACAGAAGTACACTGCTGAGGGGAGCAGCGGGCACAGCAGGAGAGGTCTGCCGTGCCATGTGGGTCCCCTCCCTGGCTGGCAGCAGGGATCAAACTCGTGCTGCAGTGGCTGTGGTTTGCTTCATAGTGCGTTGCTTAACCCACTGCACCACCAGGGAGGGCCCGAAACTTGGGAACTTCTTAAAGAAGGTTTGGACTTTGATATTCTGTCAGACTTATTAGAACTGCACCCCATTTATTCTAGAGGTGATTATATCCTGGAATCAGACAGCATGAAGAGAACTTGACAAACTTGTAATAAGAAAAGTGATTCTTCTTCAGAAATTTCCTTAACTTAAACTGTTCATTTATAAATCTCTTGACTATTGAAAATAATTTATATCTTTTTAAAAAATCTTAAAGTGAAGCATTTACACTGGCTTACCTTTTTCTTTGACAAAGTCCTTCTGTACTTCTGGGATCAGGAAACTATACACCAACTCAGCAACGATTTCCTCTGACTGAAGATGAGTCCGACTGAAAAATAAAACAGCTAATTAAGCGATTGCCTTTGTTGCCTTGTTTGAGCGGCTGACTTAAACTTAGTGCTCAAATCCCACCATCGTCTTTTCCTCAGCGAGGTGATCTGAAATCTCAAATTCTTGGTGAGCTTGGTTAATTCCATGGACATTTAGATTTGACTATCTAATTCATTTTACCCTGCCCGCCAGGGAAGGATGTTAGCGGTAAAACTTAAACATGGACGCCTAGAACCCCAGGGCGAGATGAAGTCCAAGTGATACTGCGCAGGCAGTTTCCTGCTGCCACACAGGATGTCAGCGCCAAAGAGTTACACTAAAAACAAAGTGAACAAAAAACACTGACATGAGATATTTATCTCCTTGATGGTCAAGTCTCACATTCCTGAAGAGTTATGAGTCACAGCAGGTAGACTGTCCCTTCTGTTCCCTTGATGCATACCGTTTTTCCATTTCATAAGCAATGTCATTGATTTCCTGAGCTATCTTCTCAATTTCTGCCCTGGCTTGTTCTTCCGCAGTATTCTCTTCGGTATTCAGGATTATGTCTTCCAAATAGGATGTTATAGTACTCTGGTGTACTTTTACCACCTATAAAATCCCACAAAAACCCCAGTTACTGAAAATAGCAATGCTATTGCAAACAAGGCTCAAAATGCACAAATGTTGGTTAAGTTTTTTTTTCCCCAAGTGCATCTATTTCCTTTATTGAGTCAGTGCTGTCCTCACTGATCATTTCTTTCACCTTAACCATCCAACCATTCTGTTTCTGACTCATCTACCTATTCTCACAACCACCCCTCCTCGGCCCTCCACCTAGCCCATTTCAGAACTGTGGTTCATCCACCTGAAGGCGGCCAGTGCAACAGCGAAGGAAGCTCCGGGCATCAGGGTCAATGGTCTCGCGGGTCCCAGCTCGGTTGTCAGCCATGGATCCCATTCGCTTCCTTCGTGAGACTCCCGCAATTTCTAGTTCTACATTCATTTTCATGTTACATGGCATTTAAGCCGCAGGAGAGAAGCGACCACGTCTGATTTTCCTCCAAGGTATCCTATACTGCCTTTGCGTACTACCTAGCCTATACACATTTATGGGCTACAGTTGTAAACCAGAAAATGAATGTCATTTCACAACATAAATTCTCCTTCGGTTTGACTCCTGACAAACAGCTCTGTCAGCCAGCAGCCCCCACTTGCCTGCTTAAATATCTCGTCCTCTTCCCGCAGGCGCCTCTGCTCCACCTGGCGCCGACCGCTCTCTTCCGCTTCCCGCATCCTGCGCTGTCGCTCCGCCAGCATGGCAAAGGCGTGGATCCGCCTCTCTTCCTGCAGTCTCACCAGCTCCTTGGACAGGAAGTCAAGCATGTCTGCCAACACCCTTCCTTCCAGTCCCGCCAAGTGGTTTTCAATAAGTGACACCTTGAAAATAATCGTATCAATGAATGAAACAAATTCCATTAAGAAAGGTGGCTTTTATGAAGACATGCCCGCTTACCCAGAGCTCTTGGCAGTGACTTTGCCCTCAGGACGTAGTCTTTATTAGGAATATTATCTCTTAACTGGCCCTTCCCAAGTTATCACAGGAAAATTTATGATACAAATTTAGACATGAGAAAGTACATTGCTCAGTCAGCCACTGATGGAGGCTAGTCCTCAAATTACAAAGAGTGCTTAGCAAAATCCTTTTAGTAAATGCATAAAATGTCTTTTTTTGTTCCCTTCAGTCTTATCCTGAAAGTAAAGTGTATTTTCCCAGACGTGAAATATGAAGGCTTTTATTATAAGATAGTATTGGAATATAATAGAAATGTACTTATTTTTTTTATACTTGGTCCATTAGCACAAGTTTGGGAAATTTTAAGATCTTGAATAACATGAAAGTAGAAAAGCATGGTACATTTTATTCTTTTTCAATGACTTCAAAGTAATTAGCTACCTTTGAAATAGAGGGGGAAAAGCCTATAAGTCTATATGGTCACTGAAGTTAAACAGGGATCTGGCGTTCTCTTCAGGAATAAGCCCCAGTATCTGCTTATGGATCATGCTGTTGTGGCTCTGACATGGAGAATAAAATATTTAAGAAAACTGTATCCTTTGTATCCTCATTCTTTAAAAATCTTGCAAAAATATTTAGGGAGTTGATTCTGCCACAGTCATCATGTAATGCATTAGAGGCACACCTTGTTTTATTGCATTTCATTTTATTGCTCTTTGAAAATATTGCCTTTTTTAAAACTAACTGAAGGTTTATGGCAACCCTGTGTGGAGCAAATTTATGGGAACCATTGTTCCAGCAGTCTATGCTCACTTCCTATCTCTGTGTCATATTTAATTAGGGTATATACACTGTTTTTAGAGATCATGCTATTGCACAATTAATGAACTAGCATGTGCATAGCTTCTATATGCTCTGGGAAACCAAAATAATTCATGTTACTCCCTTTATTGCAATATTTGCCTTATTGCAGAGGTATGGGGAATCAAGCCTGCAATATCTCTTGAGGTTTGCACATATAAGAATGGAACTGTGGGGAAAAAAATGAAGCTGTACATTTTCTGGATTGTTTTCCAGAGAAAATCTATGAGAAGAAGAACGGGAAAGAATCAGCATTGCTGTCTGTACATGTGAGGGTATCCACTCTCTCACATCCCTAACATAGCGTTAGTGTATCAAGGTACAGCTGAATATAAGCAGGGTGGGTCCTTGGTTAAGTGACAACTCTTCTGATTTACTCCTCCCTTAGCTTTTAGCTGACATATTAGGCATTTATCCACTAAATGGAATAGATGACTTGAAAAGCCTGTATTAGCTTAGTATCTGCTATAGTCTATTATCAGAAGACTTGATGAACCAAGGAAGACATTTGTCCATTGAAGTCCTGCAACCTGATGCTTCTAGGGCATTCTGCTTTCTGTCCAAATGAAAAAGCAATTCTGCCTCCATGATTTCCAGGACTCCTGGAATGCCAGATTCAGAGACTCCAGTGTCTATACTCTCTTCTTTCACAGGTACCTCTACGGAATCTCACAGTCTGTGACTTTCTTCCTCTTTTTCCTTCCCTTACCCTAACTTCCCAAAAGTCAGCAACAATCCACAGTCCTGTCGCTATGTAAATGGAATAAAATGGAATAAAATTGTTCTCATGTTCAAGTTGCTTACCTTTTATGCCCAGTTCCCACACCACACAAGAGTTACGTGTGTTAGTAAAGTTGGATTAACAACACTAATCTTTGTGCAAATCTTTTTTGCACTAAGATACATGCAAAAGGTAGTATAAGTGTATCTATACTGTAGTCAACAACATCAGAAACTGGATATATATAGACAAAGGTCAGAAGAGAAAAGGAAAAACATTTGCAGTTGTTGGGTTAGAGGTGCAACTACCAACTGTTATCAGGAGACTCAGAGCTGAAAGGTCGTGATGAAAGTCACAGAACATCATGAGATACTAACATATTTAAAATACAGTTTGACCAGCATGAAATACAGACAGCTCCAAAACGTATAAATAAGGACTGATATTTTAAAATAAATCCCATGTCTAATTTTTTTTTTACTGCTTTTATTATTCATTCTGGTAAGCTCCCACTAACTATAGTAGATTCACCAAATAGTTAAGAAAAATAAAAAGGGAAAACTTTTTTAAAAGGTGGGGTTTTTTTTACAAATAAAGAAAGAAAAAAAGAGCATACACAACCCAGTGAGAGCACATACCATTAAAATTATGGACTGCAGCAGAATTGTTTAAAAATGCTTTATAGAACTACCACATGATCCAGTAATCCCACTTTAATGTATTTACCCAAAGAATATGAAAACAATAATTTGAAAAGATATACTGCTATGTTCACTGTAGTCAACAAATAGTGATTGTTGTACAGAAAGACAAGGGAATACTATTCAGTCATCAAAAAGATGGAATCTTGTCATTTGCAACAACATGGATGGACAGTAAGGGGATTATCTTAAGTGAAAAAAGATGAAGAAATAAGTGTGGAATTATTTGTGGAATATAAAGAAAAAAACAATCAAACAAACAAAACCTTAGGATCTGACAAAACAATGGTGGCTTCTAAAGGTGAAGGTGGAGGAGAGGAGAAGGAATAGATAGTAGGGGGCACAGTGGGGGTCAACTGGTTGGTAGTAGATGGTGTAATACATGTAGGTGTTGAGGTGAGAAGCTGTACAACTGAAACCAATACAGTAGTGTAAATGAATGGTACCTCAATAAAAAAGAAAAAGAAATAATGTTGAATGTGGTAGAGGTACAGGATTGTGGGGGACATTTCTTTTGTGTCACTTCATTTACTGTTATTATAATGTTGTTTATACAGTAATGAGAGAGAAAATGTAACAAGAAAGTAACAAAGCAAAGGACCTTGTGTTCGTGCAAGTTCCTCTGCCGCTGTAAAGCCAGGGTCACTTGCTTCTCAGCTTTCTTCACCAGCCTGTCATCTTCTTGTAGTGCGTGGCTGGTGCGCAGTTCCTGGATCAGCTCCAGTCGCTTTTCTTTCCCTTCAAACATCTGTATCAAATCAAATCAGAGAAATTTGAAAATCAGCCTACCTTGCAACAGGCACTAAGATTTGCCTGCAGTGAGTTGTGAGGCCCTTATCAATAGTAGGTTCTGTACTGCCTTTTGGGACCACAGAGCAGGTATATTCCAAGAGCTCAAGTTCAGCCCCCTTTTCTACACCTTGAACTGCCCATGAACTTAGTTATCAGCTAATTCTTTACTCGATCTTCTTAAATGCCCCTCAAAAACAGGGGACAATTATGGGGTCATATTAAAAAATGAAAACCTTCCCCTCATTTTTGTGCTCCTTCCCTAAAAAGAGTGGGGATAATTTTTTTTCAGTCGTATTTTCTTTTCCAATGGATCTGCCTCTGGTCTGTAATACACAATCTGCTGTCTGAACTTAACTGTGGACTTCCTGGAAAAATACTGAGAGTAAATAATGCTGTACACAGACGCCTGCCCATCTTCTCTGGACTTTCTCATTATAAATGAGTCTCATAAGAGTTATAGTTGTCTGGGGAGAAAAAAAAAATCTTAGCTGGGGGTTTTATATGAGTCTGTTTCTTAAATTAAAATGTGCTATAATTAACGTGATCAAGGTTTTATAGTTAGGCAGAGTTGAATTTGGGGTAGTTAACATAATCTCTCTCTGACTAAGATTACCTGTCTATGAAAAGGAGTTACTGATAGGAGAGAAAAATAAAATGATACAGGTTAAGTGAAGAATATCTAATGTGGGCATACAGTAGGAGTTCAAACCTATAGTTAACATTATTTAGCTATATCATTTTAATTCAGGTATTACTGGCACTACACAAACTCAAAGAACTGTTATGACTTTGTATAAAATTAGGGAATATACTTATTTTTGATGCTTTAATAGTCAAAGTTCAGATAAGGAAAATGCTAGATTTAGTAATCCCAAGGACGGAAGTTAGTTTCACAATGCTTTAGTCACAACTGGCAAATAGGGGCAGGTCCTTGTGCCACCTAGCTGGACAAACCAGAAGGGACTGAGTAGGTAACTTAAGAGTGTATTTCCATGGGACAGCAGAGTACGAGAGGGAATTCAGTCCAAGGAACCAAGCACAAAAGCATTCTACAGATCTAGAAACTCAGGGCATTGATGGGGCCCTACAAACCATGTTCTGAACAACTCTGCCCCGGAGTAACTTTTGAAGGTAGATCACAGCCATTTCTATATCTTCTTCTTCCTAAAAGAACAAAGACAGAGGCAAGCAGCTTGAGGACAGCAGCAGAAAGCATCAAATAATTTTTGAAGACTTATATTAAGCAAAAGAGACTATACTGGATAGCAGAACAATTTAAAGAGAAATAAAACACAGTCCCTGACCTAATTTAACATATAGCATTTTAAATGTTACTCACTGTATCATTAATATTTATTATTTTTCATCATAAATATAATTAACAAGTTATAACAAAAGCAAAAAATACACCACTATCATGCATTAATACCTATAAATTAAGTCATTTTTGTCTTTTATATTTCTATTCTCCTTTTCAGCAAAATCTTTTCCAAAACAAGTATTTCTTATAATATCCCCTTTGCAAATGTTTTTCATGTTTTATTACGAGCAAAGAATACTGCTAGTCTGACAGAATCTAGAATGTATCAGAAGCATTTAACTAAGCTGGTAAAGTCAGAATATAACAGATAATATTAGCCATCCACATAAATCACCTTAAATAACTGTGAAAAAAGCAGAAAGAACAGTCTGCAAATCAAATTTAGTTGCCTCTGAATGCAAAAGAAAGCAACAGTCATATCATTGGTATTAACACAAAAAAGACAGGGGTCAGCACAGAGTCAAGAAAGGGGGTTGTTGGGCCTCCCCTGGTGGCGCAGTGGGTTAAGCAACGCACTACGAAGCAAATCGCAGCCGCTGAGGAGGCACGAGTTCGATCCCTGCTGCCAGCCAGGGGGGGGACCCACATGGCGCGGCAGACCTCTCCTGCTGTGCCCGCTGCTCCCCTCAGCAGTGTACTTCTGTTGATCTGCCTGTTCTGCTCCCCGCTCTCTGTGGTGAATCCTCTCACCCCCCCACACCTCTGGTCTGTGCCCCAGTGCTTGTATGCATGAATAAATAAATCTTTAAAAAAAAAAAAGAAAGGGGGTTGTTGTCCAGTCAGAGGGGTCATTCCAGAACCTCCATAGAGGTGATCTATCAGAGGCATTAGTGAGATTCCCTCTGTCTGACAGAGTCCCACATCCTGCTGAATACAATTTGACTTTTGTAAGAATTGCCAGATCCTGGGAGATAATGGGATCCTGCCAGATACTGGGAGATAACCCAACAAGAGGAATATCCTGACCCATAGGCTTATAACATCCCCTTTACAATTGCTTTTGCATATATGTTTTTCATCACAGCAAATAGGCTGTGGCATCTCTAGCCTTTTCCTCTGTGTTTGTTTAGTCTGAGTCAGTCCTTTAAGTCTTAGCTGACTGATGCATTGCCCCTGCTGAGTCTGAGGGTGTAGGTGAAGGTCTGGCTCTGGTCTGGGTGAAATCTGAGCGAGGCCTCTTTCAGAGACCAACTTGGCTTGGTGACACCTGTGGCATTTCATTACTCACCAACTCTGCTTGTCAGCCACCACCTCCCAGTGTGGGAAGATAGTGATGGTAACTGGTTATCAGTTCATCTTCTTATTTTATTAACATCTGTGAGGATTATCTTCTGATACCCATTTTTCTTGGGAAGGTTATTTTTTACTGTGTTTTTATTCTTGAAAAGAATTTGGGCCTAGATTTCATTTCCTTTTGCTTGCTTTTGTGTGTGTTTAATGTTTGAGACATAAGAATAATGGCAACAAATATAGATCTTGAGAAAGTAACACTATTAAATTAGGTTTGTTTTGAACCAAAACTATTTGAAGAATAAACTGAGAGCAAATTGAATTTAGCATTTTAAATAAAAAGTTTCATACTTACATTGGAACTCATTTCCAAAGTTGGAGTTGGAAGCCGAGGTTGAGGTATTGGTTTTTTTTGAAGAAAGCGCAGCGATTTACTTGGTTCAAGAACCTTATTCTTCTTATCCAACAGTGCCTGAAGTAACACCAACTAATGTCAGTTCTCACCTTTGTATTTTCCTCCACTGCCACAACACAGATCTGAACATCAAACAGATATCCTCTATGGCTGTGCTCAGAGACTTTGAGAAAGCTACTATGATATTCCTAAGGATAAGTTAGCCACTGAATAAATACAGCACATACTGTAGGTGCATCTATTTTAGTCAAAGATTTGGGGAAGGTGATCAAAAGTTCTATTATGAGTTTAAGCAAGCAAAATTCCCACCTCCTATTCTTCCATACAAGCTATGATGCTTTAAATGACTGGCTGGACAATAGAAAATTTTACTGTACAGTAAGTGATGGAAATATTTGGTATGTTTTGCTGTTATGGGGGAACTAAGGACCATTTAATGCCAACCGTCTCAAAGTGAAAAGAGCTTCACTTTGCTCTTCAAGGCCTGCACACCAAGACTTTGTAACAGGGCCTCCCTGGTGGCACAAGGATTTAAGGTACAGCACTCTGAAGCTGTCTACAGCCACTGGGGCATGAGTTTGATCCCCAGCCAGGGAGGTGACGCGGCGCAGCAAACCTCTCCTGTCTTGCCCGCTGCTCCCCTCAGCAGTGTATTTCAGCCATTCTGCCTGTTCTGTTCCCCATTCTGTCTCTCACCTCTTACCACCACCCCCTACACACACCTCTGGTCTGTACCCCAGTTCTTATTTGTGTAAATAAATAAATCTTTAAAAAAATAAAGTAAAAGCGTTGTAACAGAGTATGTTTGTTTCTATCTTTATGCTATCTTTTTTGTTTGTTTGTTTACTTCTGATAGGTAGAGGTTCTGCCAAAATTATACATAACATAGGTTTTGTTCAGTGGTTCTGCTTTCAGATATATGGGGATATCTTTAACTTAACAGTGTCTACATTCTTATTTGTTATTTCAAAATCATACTTAGTTACTTTTTATCATACCATAATTTCCACATTATTTCTTCTATAAAATAACATTTGTAAGTGATAAAATAACAAACACAAAGCCACACTTAGAAAAAGTAAAAATATGCAACCGCATGAAAATCTGGAACCACATGAAATTATTATGGTTATACTAGAATCTCTGAGTTTCTTCAAAATGAAATTAACAGAAAATATATAACAGCTTTATTTATATATATTTTTATATATTTATATATATTTTATATATATATTTATAACAGCAATATTTACAGTATATATAAATAAACAGAAAGCAGTTGTAATATAACAGTAATAATTCTAAGTTTGGGCATTGCTTAAATGAAACGCCCTGAACAATATCACATAAAACCATTTTAAAACCAATCATTCATAATAGATTACGTTGGTAAGTTTGTGGGAAAATGGGTGTTTTCACATTGTTGAAATTGGTACATCACTGATGTAAGAAAATTTAATAATATCCACCAAAATTATAAATATACACATGTTGTGGGCCAGCAATTATATGTCTAGGATTTTCTTCTAAGGTTATTCACCACATTGATACATTGTTTTTAATACTAAACAGTTGACAACAATATGAAAAGTCATCAAAGACTCTTGGTTAAATATAAAATGGTGCATTTATATAATGAAAAATCATGGAAAAATAATAAGAAAAATTTTCTGATAACACTGATACGGAATGATCTCCAGGATACATTAAGTAAAAAAAAGCACAGGTAAAAAGTGTGAGTTTTATATACTAACATTGTTAAAATGGCTATATTTATCCCAAGTCAAATAGAACCAATGCAATCCCTAAAAAGTTTTAATGGCATTCTTCAAGGAAATAGAACAAACAGCCTGAAAGTTATATGGAACCACAACAGACACCAAGTAGCTAAAGCAAACCTAACAACAACAACAACAAAAGGATGGATGGATCACACTCTCATGCTTAAAACTATACTACAAAGCTGTGGCAATAAAAATAGTGTAATATACTAAAAAAAAAATGGACACACAGACCAATGGAATAGAACTGAGATCCCACAAATAAACTCACATCTAGGGCCTCCCTGGTGGCACAGCGGGTTGACTGCCGCACTGTGAAGCATCCGCAGCACAGCAGCACGAGTTTGATCCCCAGTCAGGGAGAGGACCCACATGGCGCAGCAGACCTCTCCTGCCTTACCTGCTGCTCCCCTCGGCAGTATATTTCGGTCTAACTGCCTGTACTGCTCCCCACTCTGTTTCTGGTGAATCCTCTCACCTACCGTGACTCTGTCCTGTACCCCAGCTTTGTATGCATGTATAAATAAAAAAAAAATAAGCTCACATCTATATGGACAGTTAATCTATGACAAAGGACCCAAGAAGGAAGCCACTGGAGCCACTGGAGGAAGGAAAGTCTTCAACAAATAGTATTGGGCAAACTGGACAGTCGGGTACAAAAGAATGAACTTAGACCACTCTCTCACACCATACATACAAATTAACTCAAAATGGATCAAACACTTGGATGTACATAATGAAAACACAGGCAAAATACTCCATGACATTAACTTCAGGTATGTCCTCAGGGAGTAATTCTAACAGCAAGGGAAACAAAAGCAAAAATAAACAAATGGTACTACATGAACTAAAATGCTTCTGCACAGTGAAAGAAACTATCATTAAAACAAAAAGGCACCCAATTGAATGGGAGAAAATATTTGATCATCATACATCTGATAAAAGGATAATTAATACTAAAGATCTACCAAAAATTCATAGAATTCAAAAAACATTTTTTAGTGGGGAGAAAAGCTAAATAAATACTTCTCTAAAGACATATGCATGGCCAACGGGCACATGGGAAAAAAAATGCTCATCATTACTTTTTATTAGGAAAATTCAAATCAAAACAACAACAAAAAATACCATCTTACACCTGTATTTATGGCCTATATCAAAAAGACAAGAAACAGCTAGTACTGGTGAGAGCGTGGAGAAGAAGGAACCTCTTATCCTGCTGGTGGGAATGTAGACAGGTCCAGCACCAATGAAAAACAGTATAGACATTTCTCAAAACATAGATCTATTATATAACTCAGCAATTCCACTCTTAGGGAATCTGCCTAAACAGTTTTAAAAACCACCAATTTGAAGGGCTGTATACACACCTACATCCCTTGCTTTCTAAAAGTTCTTTTGTAGATACTCTTTATTAGGTTTTAAAAATTCCCTTCTATTCCTAAATTACTGATGCTTTATTTAATCATGTATTTATATTGAATTATATCACATGCGTTATCTGTTAAGGTAGTTATATATTTTTCTTTTTAAGTTATTATTGTAGTGAGAAACATTAATAAGTTCTTACAAATATGAATCATTCTTACATACCTGGGATGAATATAACTTAGCAAGGTGTGTTTTCTTGTTTTTAACAAGCAGTGCTATTTACAGTTGCCAGGTTATGGAAACAATCTAAAAGCTCAATGACATAGAGTGGATTATAATGATGTGGTCTATATACACAATGGAATACTATTCAGCTATTAAAAAAAGATGAGCTGTATTCCAGACAACAGGATGCAACTAGAGGGGATTATGCTAAGCAAAATAAGTGAGGAGAAAGACAAATACCCCACCACATACACACAGGTATGGAATATAGAGAAGCAAAACAAAATTAGAGATAATATCAAACAATATTAAAACCTTTTAAATATTAGCATAGAATTGAAGCTACCCAAAGGAGAGGGACAGAAGTAGGGGAGGAGAACAAAATGGGGAAGGGGCCCAAAGGACCATGGTGGACTATGGGTGCCTTGGGAGTACGTGTGGGTGCAATAACACACATGAAGGGGGAGAGCCTATACCTCTCAATCATATACACTGTTGTAAACCAATGTTACCTCAATTTAAAAAATCCCATGAAGAAAACATCAGTCCCAGATAATTTTATATGACTATTCTACCAAGGTGAAGTAGATCACCCCAAACTTTACCGAATTTTATTGAATAACACTGCATTATAACAGTATATAAGTTTCAGTTGTGCATCATTATAAATCAACTTCTACACTACTTAAAATTCACCATTAAAAGTCCATTTTTATGCCTCACCATACAATTGATTTGATTTTACCTGATTTATGCACCTCCTTTCCCCTTCTATGAAACCACTAATTTGTTCTCATAGTCTAAAAGTTTATCTTAGTCTTATTTAGTTAATTTGTTAGTTTGGTGTCTCTATATATCACAAATGAATAAATCATGTGATTTCTGTCTTTCCTTCTGACTTATTTCACAAGGCATTATATCTTCTGGTTCATCCATATTGTTGCAAATGGCAGAATTTTCTCTTTTTTCACAGATGAGTAGTATTTCACTGTTACCCATTCTGTTGATGGGCACTTAGATTGTTTCTGGCCCTTGGCTATTGTAAAGAAAGCTGCCATAAACGTGGGGGTGTATATATCATTTCAAAACAGTTTTTGGTGGAAATGCAAATTGACAGATACAGTCATTATAAAGAGCAGTATAGAGATGCCTCAAAAAATTAAAATTCAAAATACATCGGGTATTTACCTGAAAAATCCAAATTAATTTAAACTGTTTAAAATTAGGAATACTCCCTAGTTCATTTCAGAAGACCTGCATAACCCTGACACCAATGCCGTACAGTCAAAATGAGAAAGAAAAATAAGGTTGTTTCATTCATGAAAACAGAATCATAATTCTAAATAACATCAGTAAATCAAATCTAATAATGTTAAAAACAAGAAAACACACCTTGCTAAGATATATTCATCCCAGGTATGCAAGAATGATTCATATTTGTAAGAACTTATTAATGTTTCTCACTACAATAATAACTTAAAAAGAAAAATATATAACTACCTTAACAGATAACGCATGTGATATAATTCAATATAAATACATGATTAAATAAAGCATCAGTAATTTAGGAATAGAAGGGAATTTTTAAAACCTAATAAAGAGTATCTACAAAAACAACATTTAGAAAGCAAGAGTCTGATGAACATAGAGTTCAGGATGGGTAAAAAAGACAGAAAGGTAAGGTGGGAAAGAACTACCTAGATAGATATAAATTATTCTCAAGGTTCTTAGTTTTTATGTTGTGTATGGGCCCCCACAGATTCTTATTATATTAGTAAAATAAAATGAACAAAAATGCATGGACCAGTGATGTGAATATGTGATAAACTAATCAGTTTCAAAGCGTGGTTCTTGAAGCATCAAAATCACTGGAAACCTATAAAAACGGAAACACTCCAGGCCCACTGAATCAGAACACTGTGGTGGGTCCTGAAACATGTTTTACTAAAATTTCAGGCAATTCTGGCACATGCTAAAGATTGCACCATCATCATAAACTACAAATTCTAGAGTATCCAAGTCTGAACATCTATATTCCAGATAACAAAAGGGAACCCGTAATCGTGGATGTTGCGTGGTAGTTCATGGGGATGACCATAAATACATTCCTCACTGGGTTGAGCTTTAAACTAGATGAGATGCCCTTGTTCATGGTGCCATGGTGATAAATATAAAAGGAGAAAATGAGAGCTCTTACACAACTAAAACCAACAGAAATTTCCAATACTAGAACCTGCATGAACCTCAATGTAGTGTCAAATTTTATTATGTAGATCTAAAGTCAGAACCACTCTCAGAAAACAACATGATTTCTGCAAATGGGGAGAAGAATCTCCAAGTGGTTTTCCTATTGTTTGAAGTGAAGGAAAAATATCTACTGGTTTAGACAAGCAACCTCCTGAAGAGAAAAAGTCTAGAGAGGAGAAAGAATGTAGGACTAGATGTTGAGAACAAAGGGACACTGCTGCCCAAGACAAAGTGCAAGCTTTGGCACGAAGTATCCCTTGCAAAAGTCCCACTAGAAGCATTTTGTCTTCCAGCTAAAGGTGATACCTTATGAACTTCTGCCAACTCATGGTCCATCCTTGCTGCCCGCTTTAGGAAACCAGTTTTGGTAGTAGTGACTTTGGGTTTTGGAGGTTTGATTCGGGGTTGTGTTACAAAATCTGGGAGACATGATTCAAGTTCAACTAATCCTAGGGAGAGGAAGTACATATTTTTAGTATCTGGCACTTAAACTTAGCATTTTGAAAGTATGTCATTAATTTTAGTAACTGTTAGCCAAGTGGTTTCATTTGGAATTAATGATAAATTGTATCTTTTATAATTGAATTGTCCCCAAATTAAAAAGCAAATTTCTATATAATTACCTCATCTTTTCAGTGACTTAGTATATAAAATGAGGAACGCATCCAAAAATGAAAATACTGTCCCACAAAAAGGAATAAATTCCACAAATAATATTCAACAGAAAGTTGATGGCCGTGTGACAAAAGCCACCACCATTCTACAGTAAGTGTGCAGTCATTGTTCTAAGGAAGGTCAGTCAGAGCTGCAAGTTTTTCAACAGTGTGGCCTTTGACTCATGACTTGGCTATGTGATGCTTCAACTTGTTATGTGAAAATTAAATAAGCCTCTCTTGGCATTTGTAACAGGTATTACCCTCTCTATAAGTTTATCCCTGGCTACTCATCACATCCTTGCCCACTAGCTTTCTGGTATTTCTTCTTAAGTGCTGGCTTCATTGTATATTTCTTATTAATTTCAGAACCTAATATAAATGCTTTTTCTATTTTGTTTTTGTATAATTTTAATTATTAGTGTCATTAAACACAAATGCTGAGTAGATTGCTGACTATACTCTTTGATTAAACTGATGAATAGTGTACACATTTATTTATTTGAGTGTTAGTAGTTTTTACTTGTTTGTATGAATTCACTTGATGAATAACATTCAATGTGTTTGCTATTTCTTGAAAATACTTGCATTTGTCGTTTAGTCTTTAAATTTCTAGATTTCACATATTTATATTTCTAAGCTACCCTCCTTTACTGGATTTGTAGTTATGTAAGTAGCTTACCTTCATAGGTGTTGAGATAGTGGTTTTTTACTACAAATTCCTCTGAGTTGTTGTCTGGGAAACGACCGAGGCGAGACAGAGGTCCATAGACCTGCGATGCATAATCAGTATAGTCCTTGATGATATTTCTTTTCTGCAACTTCCCTTCTATATCCTTTCCCTTTGCCATGAGTTTTCTGATTGCTAAAATAAAATATATCACCATGATTCTCTCCAAAATATTGTTCTGAATTCTCCAAATGCAGAATAGTAAACCAGTTCCAGCTTCATTCACAGGGAAGCTATTGAACTGTATAACTTTCGTGGTGATCACTCAGCATAGCCAGAATATTAACACTGAAAACAGAGGCCTGTTCTCTGTGTGGCCTGGATTGTCATGAGATAGGCTGAAGGAAATAACAGAAGCTGAATCATTAAGCGCCCTCAACCGTTATTCATCAAAAGTCTCTCATAACTGCATTCTAAGCTTTGGGTCAAGAAGAGGAATTTAGGGCCTCCCTGGTGGCGCAGTGGGTTAAGCAACAACCTATGAAGCAAACCGCAGCCACTGCAGCACGAGTTCGATCCCTGCTGCCGGCCAGGG